>CABHPR010128083.1:12846-42169 GCA_902168415.1 Peromyscus melanophrys
GCCACATGGCTTGTGGCTTACCGGAATCTTCACATGCTGTTTGTCATGGCGGCGGCTGGCAGTGTCTCCTCAGCCTTCTACTTCCCAGAATTCTCTCCTCCTTGTCCCGCCTATACTTCTTCCTGCCTGACCACTGGCCAATCAGTGTTTTATTCATTGACCAATAAGCAGCATGTTTGACATACAGACCATCCCACAGCATCAACAAAATAAAAGAAATGAAAGAATAAAGAATATGTTCTCTGACCATAAGAAAAACAAACTAGAAACCAATTACAAAGTAACAAGAATGTGTCCTAGCATGGGAATATTTACAAATACAACTTTAACTATTCCATAGGATGTAGAGGACATCTTAAAGTATCTAACATGTCCATAAAACTGAATGGAAATAATGACACAGCATATCATACACATGAGAGATAGCTAAGTCAGTCTTGAGGATAAGATTTATACCTCCAATGCCTAAAATAATAGATTAGTAAAAGCCCTTATACCCAGATAATAGAAATAGAAAAACAATAAGTCTATGTATAGGATCAGGAAGGGAATAATGAAGAAAAAACTAGAAATCATTGAAATTGAAAACAAAAAAAAATTATATTTGTTTCCATTTTTAATTTTCATTCCTTGGTATTTCCTTGTTTTTATAATGATTGCACAGGTTCATTTTCCCACTAACAGTGTCCAGGATTTTCTTTTCTCCACATCCTCAATGTAGAGATGATGATAACTATTGATGATTGATGATAACTATTCTCTTAGTTATGAAATGACATTTTTGTTTGGATTTGATACTAGTGATCTTGATGTCTTTTTTGCCTAACTAATTACTATCTGCTTGTCATTTTTTGGAGAAAAGTCTATTGGGGTCTTTTTTCCCATTTTCTAATTTGGTAGTTAGTGACAATCTTTTTCTATTGAGTTAGGTATTAATTTTTCATCAGATATATAGTGTGGCTCATTTTCTACCATTCCGTAACATGATTCTTCATTCTGTTGATTGCTTTCTATGATCCCCACACTACATTTTACTTGAAGCAAACTTTGCCTTTTGGTTTTGTTGCCTGAGCTTTTGTGGCAACATGCCAAATATGTATATTTGGGTTATTGGGATATCTATCTATTTGTATATATTTATCATTTCTAATAGTAATACCATAAATATTTCACTTCATGTTTCTTCCAAACTATCCTATAGTTATTGATGTTAAGCTTGATGTTTTAGTTCATTCTAGTTAAATTTTGTATCTGTGTTGAGTCCAATTTTATTCTTCTTCATGGACTTTTCGATATTGAGAGCTGTTGGTAGCAAACGGCCATGGGAGTATACAGCAGGTGACAACTAGTGTTCAAAACGTCAACCTATCAGAGCCAAGGGTTCTGACAGAGGACTAAGCTGTCATGCAAGACTTGTTGGAGTTATTGCCTTTTGAATGAATTGGCTGTTTCTTATTGTAAACTTCTTATGCAATGACAGCTATGCTATCTCCCCATTACTATGCATCTTCATGTAATATATATGTAATCTCATGATTACATCTCAGTTGTATGGGCACATGTATCTGTGGGTGGACAGGAAGATGACTCTTCATTTAGCTGTAGAATGTTGACATATAGAAAATATACTAGGATATGCTTCATAGCAAGGTCCATTGTTCCACGAGACTGTAGACACTTAAAGCCTGCTTTGTTCCTTTTGCTCAGACTAACACAGAAAATTGTAATCTCTCCTCAGTCTAACATAAACTGCATGTGTTTAGATCATTTTTACCTCAGAGCAAGTTCAAACTAGACTAAAGGCTTTTGTATACAGATCATAAGTTTAAAACTTTACAGTTATGCATGAGGTCAGAGTCGCAGGTATGTCATCAAGGTTACTAACACAAAACACGCTAAGAAAAGTCTGCAAATTCTTTGTTTACCAAGTATGCTGATAAAAAGCTGTGTCTCAGAGTTTGTCTCACTGGGCACTGTACTCCCTCCCTCTGGTCCTGAAACTTTGGCACCTTGCGTTACCATGGTAATGACTCTGCTCCTTATTGTCTTTTTAAAGAATGTGCTATGACCTTGAGGGTTTTGAAACTTTTCTCAGGATTGCAAGGGGTCTCCTGTTAGAAATGTAAGGATAGTCAGGCAAGAGAGGAGCTAAGAATGAGAACTGAAAAGAAGCTGTAGATTTAGAGAAGCAGTAGATCAAAGAGAACAGCAGAGAGATCAGAGGCAGAGTTGAAGCTTACTTAGAACAATAAACTGATGGACTGAAAGAGCAAGGTGTGTGTGTGTAGATTTATTCACAGATAAGTAGTTTTCCTGACCAGTTGTAGTGCTTTCCTTGGACTCTGGAAGAAAGCTCTTCAGGCTGGACCCTATTAGCTTCTGTTATTTCAATACTATTTCCCCAGTATGTTTGGCTCTTTTGCTAGAGTTATGTTGACCACAACTGTGTAGATTTGTTTCTTAGTCTTTTATTCTTATCAATTGGGAAATAGATGTGTTTCCATATCAGTACCATATTATTTAATTACCAGGGCTTCATTGTGCATCTTGAAATCAGATTGTAAAATAAGTCTAGTTTTTCTTCTTGAGGAAGAGCAATTTGGCTATTTGGGGGTATTTCATGGGCTACATATGGTCCAGGAATCCCACTTCAAAGTATTTGAGTAAAAGAAGTGAAAGCAATATTTATATGTCCATGCTTATTGGAATGTGTTTCACAAAGGCCAAGATTCTGCAGCCATTGAAAAGTTCACAATAGAAATCTGTGAATAATTAGTGATAAGAAAAGAACTTGAGAAGGTTGAAGACATAGAAGTTCTCAAAATATACAAATTAAAAATAACTTTCAAACAAGATAAACTAGATGATGTGAATAATTTATTTAACTATTAAAGGATCAAATTCATAATGAAAAATCCCAGGCACAGATGTCCCAAGGCTTAGATGCTTTTGTTATAGAACATTTCTAATCTTCAAAGAAGTAGCATCAGTTTGACATAATCTATTCTAGAAAATATTTCTGAACTTACATCATCAAAAAGCTATGATTATCCTCATGAAGCTAAAGTAATGTAAAACAAAAACAATACCCTTTGTGAACTTAAATGGTTTATCCAAGTATAAGCATGTTTCAGTATCAGTAAAATGAAGCACCCATTTTAAAAAAAAACTGACACCAGGTATACACGTGTTCAATTCCAATATCAACTATTATAATTTTTCATATGAACAGACTACCAAAGACAAATTGCATAATCTCATTTACTCAGAAATAATATTAGAAAATGCAAGACACTCTTTCACAATAAATACACCTCAGCTTTCATTCAAGAATGGGGCCAAGTAATGTCCATCTTTGCTTGATAAAAAACATTTATAACAACTATAAAGCTAACTTCATCCTTAAGTGTGAAAGAGTGAATGCTTCTCATGTAAGATTAGGAATAAAGGAAAAATTTCTACTATCACCATCCTTATTTCATAATCACTGGAAGTTATTTTCAACATAATATGAAGAAAATAGAAATTGGAGTTAAGTAATAATAAACTGCACATATTTGTATATGAAATGATTGTCTACAAAGAAAATATAAAAAAACATGCAAGTATAACCCTAGAAATAAGTAAGTTTAAGGTGATTTCAGGATGCAAATGGTCATTTAAACAATAAATTACAATTCTTTATACTAAAAACAAATACATAGAAACAATGAAAAAACAATTCTGTTCTAATCAGGTCTAGTATCAAGCATGTATAGAAAAATTTCACAGGACAGCTGTTGAATAAAATGACATAATTACATTATAAGCAATGATCATGACCATAAATGAGGGCATTGAGATGGCAGTTCATCTCATGGAAAGAAGTTCAACATCATCGACAGTTGCACAGATGTGAATCAATATGCCAGTGAGTTATCACTATACTCCTTTGTTAAGAAATAAAGTCAAAATCTTCCCTTTTCTATGTATTTTCTTCCTTTTCTCCATAGATTCCTTTAGCAAAGTAGGCATCAGTCAGAGGAGTCAATGATTTGTTTCTTTGAGATTTGCCTTATTGGTGAAATTCAAAATTTCTTGTTTTTTCATCCAGTTAAAAGGTATTTTAAGAATGACCACTTCTACATTTATGTTTGTGGTAATTTGAATGAGAATTGTCCCCATAGACTCATATTTACATGCTTAATTCACAGTTGAAAAACTGTTTGGGAAAGATTAGGAGGTTCAGTCTTGTTGGAGTGGATATGGCCTTGTTGGAGGTGTGTCCCTGGGGATGGGCATTCAGGTTTCAAAAACATAAGCCAGTCCTAGTGCCTCTGTTTGCCTGCTTTCTGTGCATCAATATGTAGAGCTCTCAGCTACTCTAACTGCTGTCTGTGGATCAGGATGTAGTGCTAAGCTACTTATTCATCCCCATTCCTGCCTGCCACCATGCTTCCTGCTATGATGATAATGGACTAACCCTTTAAAACTGTAAGCAAGGCCCAAATTAAATGCTCTCTTTTATAAGGGTTGTCTTAGGGGTGGGGTGGTGCTGGAGAGATGGCTCAGAGGTTAAGAGCACTGGCTGCTCTTCCAGAGGTCCTGAGTTCAATGCCCAGCAACCTCATGGTGGCTCACAACTATCTATAATGAAATCAGATGCCCTCTTCTGGCATGCAGGCAAACATGCAGACAGAACACTGTATACATAATAAATAAAAAAAATCTAAAAAAAAAAAAAAAGGAGTTACCTTGATCATGGCATCTCTTCACAGCAATAACAGTAATTAAGACAATGTTTCTTGTGATTTTGTCCAGGGAGATATAGTTTTCATTAATATTTCCATATGTCACTGTCATCTAGTCTCCTTTTTCTCTCTAAAAGCAAACTTCTAAAGTATCAACTCTAAAATGTATTCTCAAAGGTTTAAATGAAGGACAAATTTACCAAGACTTGTAATGTGGAAATATCATGCTGACTTCCATGAGTGGCATGTGTGCTTTGTGTAAGAAGTAAATTGAAATAATCTTTCTTGGATATCCCTGGTGTTCTTCCATTTCAGTGAGGTTTGAATTCATAAAAGGTGGCCCTGGGATAGTTATTCATCAATAGAACAAATAATATTTAAATCAGTTTTTTATTTAACATGTTCTTTCAAGATTGTATTTATTACAGAATGTTATCACAGATTCTTTTCACTAAGTCATAGTCTTTCAATTTTTTCTAAAGTATCTTCATAGCTTAACCAACTATAATTGTCATCTCACAAAATTTTATTGCGTTAAACAAATAAATTGTAAATGAGTTCAGTGTTATTATGTCCCCTGAATTGGGGCAGAAAAAAGAAAGGTAGAAACAGGAAATGTAGAGCCTGTAAAATTAGCATGTAAAGCAACAATCAATATGTCATTAAAACTCAATATATGGTAGTTTCAAGACAAAGAATTTATAGAGTGATGCTTCTAAAACTTTTAGAACAACTTACATAATTACTTTGTCAGAGCAACGAGTTCAATTGCTGGCATCATTTTAAGTGCTCTTTGTGGGCACTAAATAGAAATTGTTACCTTATATCATTAATGTACTTATATTTTGGCATCATTCACATGTGATATCTAAGAATTTTAATAGAAGACCTCATTATAAAGGAAATCATTCTATTGACTCCCTGGGATGCTGTAGACTTGTTGTCAAGTCAAAGGTACTCTTAATTGCAGATACATAACTGAGAATGAATTTCTTTGTTTACCGGCTCTTATGTTTCCCATACACATGTGTGAAATATTCCTATAGGTTTTAATTGTCCCCTTTTTTCAATGTTGACTACTGATATTTTTGTCCAACCAATTTCCTGTTTCGAGTAATTCTGAAACAAAGTCTTTTAAATGCATGAAATTTCACTTTTTACTGGAAGTTACTCAAAGTTCAAATCTCACACATGTCTATCTTTAGCTAACATTTTAATGGAAATTTATATTTTTATATCCTTTTTTTCTTAAAGCATAGATCTAAAAGAATTGATGAAGCTCTTTTCTCTGTTCCGTTTCATTATGTTTTATTTGAGGTCATTACATTCTATTGTTTCATGAGCACTTAGTACTGATAACAATAGGGAAATAATGGTTAAACACCTAATAGCTCTTGTCTCTGGAGAGTAAATATTCAGGAAGACAGATACAACTGTTTTCATTGCTATGTTGATTATATAATAGTGTCACTATAATTTATTTCTGAATATGTAGTAGAAGTAACAAGTAAACATGACAGGCAACCAGGCAATATGGCCTCCAAAATTTCTTTCTCCATTATGATTATTCAACTGATATTATGTGTACGTATAAATATGTAAATATATTATGTAATATATACACATTTAAATAATTTAAAGGAAGTCCTATCACTTGGGATTATAATGATCTTACCAAGAGTCATGAACTATCTAACAAAATCCCAGTGTTGTACATGAGAAACCTCCTCTAGAGTTGTTTGTCTATGAGTCCAAGAGACTCATAAAACAATTTAGGCTATTGCCATTGCATTTAGTTGCCTCCAAGAACTTGAAGATAAAACCATATTGCTAAAGATAACACATACCTTGTACACAGGTCTTACAGGAATTGAGCTGGAACTTACCTGGAAACCTTATTCTCCATGAGGACTAGCTCTCATAGTATATGAAGGTACTATGCAAGCTGCCAAGGGAAAAAATTAATTGATAGTCTTTCCATGCTATAAGCCTAAGAATCATGACTATGATCATTATGAAAAGAAATCCCCAAGGATGCATTTTTCGAACTTATATTGTAGGAGTACCCTGGAGCCATCTCATTGTACTGAAGAACCACTTAATAGAAGGCAGTTCATGCTTGGTAGTATAAACCCAGCCCATGGATGGTGAGATGATTGACCCTAGAACAGGACCAGCAACTACTACTTCCTAAACCAGCATAATTCCCAACTGCATTCTAAATGCCTATTTTTAAATTCACAGCAAGTGTTGATCTCACCCCTCATCAAAGAAGTTTCATTCTATAATAAATGGAGATTGTTGCAGAAATCCACAACTGGTCCAGGGGCAAAGAATAACTGACCATGGGGTGCCTGCATCCAGATGATGCAACAATGCAATCCCTTCACTTAAGGCTCGGGAAATACTGAGGAAAAAGGAGACGGAAGATTCTAAAAGGCCAAAGCATCAGGGCATCTTCTGTGAGATAGTCTTTTCCGTATATGACAGAGAGCTGTCCCATAATATCTTAACAGCACTGCCACACAATAAGACGTGAACGATGACACCACTTCACATTATGACAAGGAGGACAGAAATTTCAAGTAGAGGCCACACCTTTAGTTGAAGAGCTATAGACAATTGTTGGCTACTAAGAGAGGAAGAATTAGTTTCCTCCACGTTAAGAGCTCCTTAATTGGTTATCCAAACACATGTGGTTATCCCTCAACTTATATGCTTAAAAATAACACTAAATGGATAGAGCAGGTTTTGTGTGTATATACATATATGTTCACTTTATACACACACACACACACACACACACACACACACACACACACACATATATATATATATATATATATATGAAGAGAGAGAATTTAAAACGTAAAAATGTATAGAGCTGAAGTTGGAGAGACAAAGGAGGAGTGAAAGTGGAACAAAGCTGAAGTGGAAATTATATATATACAGAACTCATGAATGAATGTTCTCAAAAACTAAAAATAAATAAAACAATCATATAGACTTTCTTCTATAAGATGACATTTTCATTGATTTTATTCCATGAATCACACTTGAATTGTACTTACCCTCTATTTACCTGCTTTTCAGTCGTATATTGCTGTAATGGAGAATTATTATGCATAACCCAATCCAGATGGAGGCTTTGAGCAGGCAAATAAGGAAGGATCAAAGACTTACCTGAATGTGGAGAATTTATTTTCTGGATTTCACCTGAAAGATTGAATATCATCCTCTACTTTAATGACTTGAACGTGATTGGGCTCTGGATTAAAGTACTAAGTGTCATTCAACCAGAAGCTCCCGTTATTGCTGCACCTGATTGTAGTTAAATCTTTTATGAGACTGACAACTAGAAAGAGTTGATGTTGCTATCACAAAAGTAGAAGCCACAATATCTCCACAGAGAATTCTATGCTGCATCATATTTGAAAATGCTATCAAGGTCCACAAAATTTTTTCACATACAAAATAACAATTTAAAAGTTAAAGAAGAAATTGAGATTTACTCACATATACTTGTGGAAATGCAATCATATTTATATGAATCTAAAGAAAAAGACAGTTTGCTCATATCTATCTATACCACCCAATGAATAAAAGTTAATATCTGGAAGTGCTTATGCAGCAAATTTTGACATTTAATGTTTTTGAGGAATGTTTGTGTTACTGAAGTAAAGCTCATAAATTAATATAATAGAACTCTCATTGTTTGTATCAAACATCAGAAGTTATAGTCTCCAAATAAGTCAAATAATAATTTTCTTTCTCTATTAATGAGTCATTTGAAACAATTAAGAACTTGGTTTTGGTTCAGTTAACCTTGATATGAACAAACAAATTAATGGAAAAATATAAGATCACTTGTTTTAAAGTTAGTTTAACTTTCTAAAACTCAACATTTCTTCCCTTCTTCCATATGCAACATTCAGTAGAACCAAATGACCCTTACATATGGATGATGTCTGAGATGCATACTAGCATAAAGTTTATTTCAAAGCACTGTGATTTTTTTGTTAATAAATTTAACATTAGCAATTACTGAAGTCCTCTGAAGTTTTAAAAACAGTTGATTTTTGTTAGGATTTATGCTTTTTTAGTAAATTATTGGTTGTAGCTTTTCTGATAAATGTCTGTCCTTACACCCACATTTAAGTGAAGTCTTCACCCCCCAATCAAGGAAATTTCTCTTTGCAATAGACACATACCACTATAGGAAACCACGACCACTCGATATTCAGAGTTGTGGAGCCCAGTTCCAATGGTTTATCTATAAAACATTCCAACACCTAAGGCTTAGGAAACATTTCAGAAGACGGTACAGAAAGACTTAGGAGGCAGAGGACCAGAGGTTTTGCTGTGAGAATGTGTCTCCTCGTAACATCATAAAGCCTCACCAACATAACCACCCAAATGTGAACTGAGCAGGAGGACACTAATGAACACACCAAACTTCATGGGAAAAAGCACATGAGGCCTCAACTCACAAATCATGGCAGGCCAGTGAGCAAAGAAAGCTGAGAGCAGAAGAGGCGGCCCTCCCCAGGGTAGAGTACATCAGTTGGCTGTCCAGTCCCAAATGGCCATCCTTGGAAACATTCATACAAGTAACATCATATGGGCTCAATATTTTGGAAAATGTATGTTCATGCAAATACATATAAGCATGTAATAATAAATGGTGAAAAAAGACATAATGATTTTTGAAGGAGACCGGGGAGAGGTATATGGGAGGATCAGGAGGAAGGAAAGGGAAGGAGAAATGTAATTAAAAAACCATCTAAAATACAAAAAAAAAAGAAAGGAGAGTGATTTTGTTGAGAAGGACTGAAACTCTTATGCAAGTAAAGTTCACTTATACCTGATTAATATTTATCCATAAATATTATCTTCCCCTTTTATTTTGTAATATTTAAGCTCTGAATATATTGACATACTAAAAATCTTCCCTTTTGACTAGAAATGAGCAAAAGTTCCTCCTAGTGATGAACTGACGATATCTAAGGAAAGAACTGGTGTTGCTGACTTTGGTATTGTTAAGTCCAAAGATTTCTACCAGGAAGTGATTTTAGGCTTTACTGATCTGTAAGCGTAGCAGACATAGTGCCTAAATTCAAATCAATTATGGAGCCCATGAAAATATTTTAATTTTCAAAATTTTTATTTCAAAAGTGAATTTGTAGGTGACAGAAAAGTTTACTATATACATGGTGCTATTTTATATTGACACTGCTCTAAAGTAACTTTTAGCATTTTTTAATGTAAAAAAAGCGTGGAGTCTATAAAAATAATGTTGTGCCCCTGCTAGTATTTTTGACCTGTATTCACAATTATATATAAAGTAAGTGCAAAAAAATACATTTTGTACAATTAGGCTCTTTAGATTCTGGACATTTAAAAAATATTTTCAACCAGTTTATCAATCATTCATTGAATGGATTCTAATTTTCTTCAAGCTAAAATGAGAGCAACAATGTAAATACGTTTTAGTATGTTTCATGCAGTTATCGAACTCTGCTCTTTGTTGATTCAGGTGAGAATTGTTATTCCCTGTGGCTCTGTTTTATCAGTAAGTCAAAGATAGAACACCTTCTCCGCTTAATTGCATTCCAGGTTGAATGATTTGTGGTGATGTGCTTCTATTGCTGTGCGTTGCTGCAATAATTCATCTGATTTCAGCACCTGATCCTTCTTCAACACTTCATGGAGCCGGATACTCCTGAATGAAGATGCAACAGCCAGTACTAGCAGTTGCCACATGCTTCTCACAATGATTTTATGTGACTCTGAATTTCTGTGTGTGGTTGTTGAATAAATGTTGGATGGACATGAGAAAACCATATTATTTCTCCATATTTCTCTAATCTATCCATGACCAGGAGTTTGTACATGAGAAGTACCTGGAGAATATTATTTTTAATAAAATAAGGTAGGCAAAGCAATGCTAACATGCATGATCTCACTCATACATGGAATCTCAGATACTTGAAATTGCAAAAGTACATAGTAGATTAGTGGCAACCAGTGACTGAAGTGGGTAAGATGTGTTATTGTGTGAATATTAGTCAAAAGGTGGAATATTTAAGTTACAAAAGGGAAATCATTTCAAGATATATATCTTAATTATGATAATATATAGTTAAAAACAGTATGTTGTAGTCTTAAAACCTACCAGGAAGATCATTTGGAGGGAATCCAGATGTTTGTTATATTTAGCCATTTCACAATGTGCACGTGAATACACACATATGTATAAAATTTTATACATAATTAATACAGATGATTTTTATCTATCAACTGTTAGGACCACATTCTGACAATGAGTTACTGATAGTTTCTATTAATATGAATAGTAAACCCATCCCCAGGACATAGCATCTGGAAGAATCATTATGCTTGTTATGTGTCAAAATCTCACAGTTCAGGTTCATAGAAAAACTTCAGACATTATGGTATTGAAGAATATTTGGAATCTGTTGTTAACTAGGCCTTAATCTCTGAATTCTCCTTAGTTTAGGATGCCTTTCTTATATGATTTTTTTTTGTTTTTGTTGCCGAGTTTTTTATAGTAAGGACAGATCATTAATGATTTAAAGCGACTGTTATTGGTTTGTTTGTGGCTTCAATTTCTTACAAAATTACTCTCCTTACATATACTCGGAGATACCTATTTAGTGAAGAGTTTTCAAGGTGTTCTCCTAATGCAAATGTAGATAGGCATTTAAAAAAATGTATCTTGCGGTTCTGTATGAGAATGGAAAACTCTTCAAATATTTTAAATGTTGTTAAGCTTAATATTTACAAAAATCACAGCAAGAACTTGGCATATTTGCATGTGATAACAATATACTAAATATTTTATGTAGATACTAGAGTTTAAAATACACTTAAAAAATTAAAGATGATCTAAATATATCTG
This sequence comes from Peromyscus melanophrys, assembly GCA_902168415.1. Classification (NCBI taxonomy): domain Eukaryota; kingdom Metazoa; phylum Chordata; class Mammalia; order Rodentia; family Cricetidae; genus Peromyscus; species Peromyscus melanophrys. The sequence continues at coordinate 24,499 of CABHPR010128083.1, forward strand.
TGTTCTGGTTTCTCCCTTTTGAAATAAGAAGTATGTAAGCTACTTTTTAGGAGCTGTTTAGACACTTTGAACATTTGAACAAAAAGAAACACCAGATTTTTAAAAGAGAACTTGGACTTTTACATGGTTTAATTTTTTTTAAAGATGGGAGGACTTTTAAAGTTGTACTGTGTTCTATATTATGTTATCAGCACAAATTGAGGTTATGTCAGTAAAGAAAATTAATAGTGTGCTTTTTTTTTTTTTTGGTTTTTTCGAGACAGGGTTTCTCTGTGTAGCTTTGCTCCTTTCCTGAAACTCACTTGGTAGCCCAGGCTGGCCTCGAACTCACAGAGATCCGCCTGCCTCTGCCTCCCGAGTGCTGGGATTAAAGGTGTGTGCCACCACCGCTCGGCAATAGTGTGTTTTTGTATATCAAATTGACAAGTTGTCAATTGTACTGAGCGAAGTTTTGGTCAACTTGAACACATTCTGGTCATAGGGAAAGAAGGCAGATCAAATGAAAATACCCACAGTTATCACATTAGGTTGTAAACATCCATGGGGCCTTTACTTGAATAATGATTGATTGGGAGGGTCCAGACCACTGTGGGTAGTTTTACCCCTGGAAAGGTTGTCCTAACATGCATAAAACAGATAACTAAACATGAATAGAGGAGCCAACTAAAATAAGAGGTTTCAGAACATTTGCTGGCCTTTTTTCTTTTTGGTTTTTTTAGAGACAGGGTTTCTCTGTGTAGCTTTGTGCCTTTCCTGGATCTTGCTCTGTAGACCAGGCTGGCCTTGAACTCACAAAGATCTACCTGCCTCTGCCTCCCAAGTGCTGGGATTAAAGGATTGCGCCACCACCGCCCAGCTGTGCTTTTTTCTTTTGCTTTTATGCATGGTGAGACAGAATATCAAGGTGAAATCAATGATTCGTATCATATACGACTGAAGGCAGAGAAAGGGATCAGAGGCAAGACATACTCTCAGAGTCATACCCCATTGATCAACATCTTCTAATAGTCATGTATCCTAATAGTCTTTTCTGTATAAAAACACAAATGAGTGAGTAATTTGTGAAGCTGGTAATAATGATTTAAATCACTTTTCAGTAGAACCACCCCCTAAGGGTTATACCTTCTACAAATGAGCATTTTGAGTAGATACTTTATATTTACTACATATCTTATGTATTGGCTGACTCCTTTGTAAAATGTTGATAGAAAAAATGGATACTCTTTGACTTACCCCTATTCTGCTCTGGAAGAGTATTCAACAATTCATGATGAAGTAGCCTTTTTATAGTCAACTTTCTATAGATTTACTAGCTAGCACTGAGGCAATCCTATTATACTGGTAGATGGCTTGAGAGTTTCAATCATAAAATATTATTCAGATTTATATAACTTTTTTGTAAATATAACTTTCTCTCTAATTTACGTCTATATTTCCATTAATTAAAGAATCCTTACTAATAATACACTATAAGCAGATTATCTATCTTTCTAGAAGTGGGTATTGAGTAGATGGTGAGCTTGGTTAATGGTCATGATGTTGTAGTTGGATAACAGAAATAAATTGATGTATCACTTAGAGTGAGTATATTTAACAACTATGTAGAATGCACTCAAAATAGAAGAGATAATTTAAATGTATTCAACATAAAGAAATGATATAACTTTCAGGTAATCACTATGTTAATTACACTGATTTCATCATTGCCTGATAAGAACATAAATCAAAGCAATGAATTTATCCTTACAAGTTTTCTAGGATTCAAAACATTAAAATAGATCTTGCTCTATTTCCCTGTCCCTCTGTCAGGCAAAAGTTACCTTGAGGAAATTGTAGTTTCTAAGTAGACTACTACCCAAATTATTTCAGATGCTATAGAATAGAAATGTTTCCAAACCAAACTAAAATGCTTATCTATGTGGCTTAGTAAGTCAATATAAAATGTATGGTGAAAATCAAGGGCAAGTCTTGAGCCATGCTATTAAACACAGAATAAATGGGTGAAAGACCTTCATCCCTGAATGCCTAAAGATTATATAGTCTCTCTCACTCTTCTTGTGTCAGTAAAAGATGACAATGTAGAGACATCCTAATGCTATCATTTAATTTAACATCCACATGTCTTTGATACACACACAAAACATATAAAAATTTCTCATAACCTCTATCGTTACCATCCTAATTCATGTTATTATTCTCTTACAATATTAGCAGAGACATTAGGTAGGGGGAAGAAAAGCTCATGGGCATTAATTTCTTAATGGAACTCTTAGAGTTATCATCATTTTTTTTTCTTTCTACTGTTATGCATTACCCATGCTTTGTTCCTGCTAGGGACATGCTCTAACACTGAGTTGTGCCAACATCTTCAGTATCTTCTTTCAATTATAAAACCCCTTTCAAACTCTTCTTTTGACTTTTCAATTTGTCTCTACTTGCCTTCTGGGCAAGCAGTTGTGTTTTTATTTTTATTTATTTTACTTTTTATGAAGTCATTTACTATTCTCCAATCCTAGAACTCTTCCACTGTATCCCATTAAAGGGCACTTGCTTCCTGAGTTCTCTACCACTTGGTCCAAAGGATTCTTATTTCTCAGAGGAGAGCTTAAATATTATTTCTTCATTTCCTCAGAGATATTTTCCTGTGTTCCTTATTGAAAACCACACAACCATCTTTATCAACTATTATTGTTTTTAGTTTTTATTCTTTATTGTTACTTTATCCCCACAGATCTCAAAATTTTCAAAAAATGAATCTATCTATCTATCTATCTATCTATCTATCTATCTATCTATCTATTTATCCATCTATCCATCCATCTATTATCTATCTATCCATCCATCTATTATCTATTTATCCATCCATCTGTCTATCTATCATCATCATCACCTTTATCTATCATCTGTCTATCTATTTATCATCATCATCATTACCAATATCTATCATTTATCTATTTATCTATCTATCATCATTATCACCATTATCTACCTATATTTTATCTATCATTTATGTATGTATTATGTATGTATGTATTCATCTATCTATCTATCTATCTATCTATCTATCTATCTATCTATCTATCACCTACCTACTTATCTGTCTGTCATGTTGTTTTTACTTTTCCATCAGAAAAATCTGACTTCAACCATTAACTCTATGAGGATAGGGAGGCTTAGACTAGAAATATACACATAACAGTAACTGAATAAATATAGGGACATTTTTTTATAGGAAGTTAACAGTAGCTCCATCTAACCCTAGCTTTTATCAATCTTGTCTTTTCTGCCGGATTATCCCGTCATTTTTGTCTCATTTGTGAAATACAGGTCACATCAGAGCATAGTTAAAGCTTTTCATCTTTCAGAAATTTTTCATATGTTCTGAGAAGAGGTGAAAGACAACAATTCAATAAATGGAAACAGTTGTGTCTTGCAATCAGCCACATTTTTCATGATTTTCAAATGTATCTTCAATTACCATTGGCTCTACTGAATTATAGTTTGTAAGTTTTTTTGGTGTATTATCGTCTTCTAACATCAAAAGCAAACCTAGAAGTTAGGAAACATTTAAAAAAGAATCTTTACAGGAAGACAATTTTGAGGCAGTAATCAAGCTATTCTAAGACATTAATAATAAAACTTATAATTGAATTCTGAATCCCGCATTTACTTAAGTGTATGATATTGTTTTCTTCGAAATACACTAAACCGTAGTTAAGTTGGTCAGTTGTGACTTCCTATCCGTTACTGCTGCAAGAATGCTTTAATCAGTCTTCCTAATCAAGGTATTTTGAACTCCTTTCCCCAGTGAATTAAATAACCTTTCTTACTGATAAGTCAGCTCAATCTCATGATTTTTCACTCATTTTCACCTATTCAGAGACTATTATGCTAGTTTTGCTCATTATCAGTCCAGTCCACTGTGAAACTGCAGCATCTTATTTTTTATTTAACATTCTTCTACTCTCCTTTCCTGATAAGAGCTAACTCAATTTTACCTCTGTGTAGGATGACTCACATTATTCAAGGATCCAGGCAAATCAGGCAAAATGCTAGTCAAGAGATTCAGAAAATTTACAGAAAAGATGCCTAGCAGTGTCCAACCTTTTAGAAATGGGTCCTTTAAATATGTGATTAAAAATATTTTTTCATACAATATATTCAATATATTTTGATCATGTTTCCCCTTTTCACATTTTATTGTTTTTGTATGTGTATGGAGAGAGAGAGAGAGAGAGAGAGAGAGAGAGAGAGAGAGAGAGAGAGAGAGAGAGAGAGAGAGAGTTTGGTAGATACCCAACTTTTTCTTATTGATTCTTTCTGAGATTCATCCCTGAAATAGAGAAGGCAATTCCTGCAGTTTCCAGTGAAGTAGATTAATGCACAGGAAATTCTTCATTCACCAAATATATCTTTCACATAGTCCTGTGAAAAGGAGACTATTCATAACACTTGGAAGTCCTCAGAAAGCTGAGAGAATTTACTTTTATCCACATGTCACATAAGTTTGTTTGAGCTAAAGTGTTCACACTCAGGATAAACACCACACACATTCTGCTCTTTCACAGTCTCAAAATTTATCCTTGACATGCAACACAGATGAGAAAGTTCCTATATGACACTAATCTAACTAAAATGCAATTTCAAAAGTGTGGAAATACAAACTATTCCCTTGAAAAGTTATAAATGAGGTTAATTTTCTTTAGTGTTTTGTTGTAATAATTTCAAGGGCTCAGTAGTATACTTGAATATCTGTAATGTAAACATGCTATGAAATATCAGAAATGAACTCTTTCAACATTGTCACTTTTATTTACTTCCATACTAAAACATTTTACAAAATCCTATACACAGTATTTTAGTGGATTTTTTTTTAGAAACAAACTGTGGCTAATTTGGCATAGGCATCTTTCTTGTAAGTTTTCACACAGCCACTATAGAAATCAGTGTGGCAGTTCCTCAGGAAGCTGGGAAAGGTCTACCTCAAGATCCAGCTGTATCACTCCTAGACACATCCAAAGGATGCTTCATTCTATTACAGGAACACTTACAATATTCACTGCTGCTCTATTCATAATAGCCAGTATTTGGAAAAAATCTAGATGTCCTCTAATGGATAAATGGATAAAGAAAATGTGCATTTACACAAGGAATATTATTTTTCTATTAAAAATATAAAATCATAAAACTTGTAAATAAATGAATGGAGTTAGAAAGAAATCATAATGAGTGAGATGCCCCAGAACCAGAAAGACAAATAAGGTATATATTTGCTGATATATACATTAGCTGTTAATTCAAAGATTAAGCAAGCTACGGTTTATAAAATGGGCTTATTTATATATTTATGAAGAATATTTATACAGCCAACATGTATATAAACAAAGAAAAAGGTTATGAATGAATTTGAGAGAGCAAGTGGTGGTACATGGGAGGGTTTTGGAGGGAGGAAAGAGAAGGGAAAAATGAAGTAATTGTATTATGATCCAACAATAGCAACTATATATATATACAGAGCAAGAAAGATCAGTGAAGTGACCTTGTTGAAATAAATTGGCATCAGAACAAACCACAGAAAATCCAATTTGGGTTTGAGTGACTTCTCAGTGCCTCTTTTGGTTGACTGTTAATTTCTTTCTCTTAATTTGAAAAAAATTCTGCTATTATTTCAATGAATGGATTCTCTATTCTTTTATCTCTTATCACAGATCCTTCTTTTGCCACAGATTTTCTATTTATAAGTATATGGAATGTTCGCTAAAACAGATCATATTCTATACCTTCAGATAAATCAACAAATATAAATACATGGTGATATTTTATTTGTGCTGAAATGTGATTTTATTTGTATGTTAATAAAGTTGCCTGGAGATCAGAGCTAAGAGCAAGCCATTTAGCAGAAGTCCGGTGGTGGTGGCACACGCCCTTAATCCAATCACATGGCAGGCAAAATCTCTGTGTGTTCAAGGACACAGCCAAGCAGTGAAGTGAACCTTTAATCTCAATATGAACCATAAAGACCTGGAGGTCTATATAGACAAGCAGTGATGAGGAAGTCATGTGGTTGGGTTTAGAACCAGTGAGAAGGCAGAACAGAAAGGCAATTAAAAAGACAGGACACAGGAAGAAGGTCTCTCTCTCAGGGGAAGGACAGCAGCAAGTGGTAAGATAAGGTGGTCTTAGCTCTTGGCTTCTGCTAGATCTCTGGGCTTTTAACTCTTTATTTGTCTCTGTGTTTCTTATTTAATAAGACTGTTTAGAATTACATCTACATAAATATTTTTAAATAACTTATTATATCTTATCAGATCATTGTGCAATAAAAGTAATCAATAACAAGGGCCATACAAATCAACAGATGGAATGTATAAATATGTTTTTTGAGACAGGGTTTCTCTGTGTAACAGCTCTGGCTTTCCTGGAACTCTGTAGACCAGACTGGCCTTGAACTCACAAAGACCCACCTGCCTCTGCCTCCCCAGTGGTGGGATTAAGGACATATGTCACCACCACCCGGCTAAGGAATGTATAAATAATCTTTAACACATGTACGTACTATAATTCCGTTCAGTTGTAAAGGAAACAAAAACTAAGGCATTCAAAGGAAGGCTGAATGGAGCTTCAATTTATTATGTTAAGATGAGTATGATAGATTTGGTACAGATAATACCACACTTTCCTCATATGTGGAATATCTATTTATATCTGTCTATCTGTGTATGCATATGCAAATACATCTATGCTTATCTATACTTCATGAAAGTGAGAAAGAAATTGTAAGAGGTACAAAAATATCTTTAGGAAACAGGTCAAGATTTAAATAGAGTCAGTAATAGAATTTATGTGACAGGAAAGCAAAGAGGGAACTACTTAATGAAAAAAGAGCTGGGGAGACACAAGAAGGCATTCAGGTAGCTGCAAGTGTTATGAGAGGGTGTGATGATACACATGAATTAAAATGTCATATAGAATCTGCATTATGCTCTAACTTACGTAAACAATTCATTTCAAAAACTTGTCTAAGCCAGGTATGACGACTCATACTCTTAATCCCAGCATGCGATGAAGAGTCAGGAGGAGCTCTGTCAGTTAAAGGCTAGGTGTTCTACACAGAAACTTCCAGCAGCCAGGCTACACAGTAAGACCTGTCTCATATAAGTGTGGATTTGATAGCTCAGCATAGGTGAAGGAAAGAGAATTAAATTTTCTTTCCTTAAGCTTCAGACTTGCAGATAACTTCAAAACATCTGAGCACAATTTGGAAAACTCACCTGGCTTGATAAAACATATTTTACTTTGAGGCTTTCTACCTTAAATTTTAAAATATAAATTCTACAAAATCTTGAGAAAGATAAAAAAAATCCTGAAAGTCTTGAAATTCCTTATTGAGTTATTAAATAGTGTAAAAGTGTAACAATGAGTTGACAGCTCTCTTTTCACAGTTTTAGGGACACCATGTATTTGGTTAGAGTGCGTTACTTTTCAATTCTATTGTATTCTATTGCTTGGAGTGAAACTTACCCATTCTAAAAATATAAGCAAAGGGAGAACTGCTATGCAGTTCTTTGCTACTTAAAAAAATGTAAATGAATGCCTTCTAGCTAAAATAAGAATTACAAGAATGAGAAAATGGGCTATAGTAGAACTAATTCTCATAAATTTCAAGAGTATTTGAAATGAAAAATTTTTCTACTGAAAGAAACCGATGAGTAGAATCACATTAAACTCTTCTGAAAGTGTAAGTTCTCAAAGAAGTTTTACACTGACAGAGAGTCCGAGGATGTCGGCTTCCAAAAGTAGAGACTCAGCAATTGATTCTTTGGGAAGACAATATGTAAAGTTCAACAAAGGCCAATGCAATTTACCTCAAGATTGCTTCCTTTTTAATAATTTATATTTATTCTATATGTATTGGAGTTAGATGTCTGATCCCCTAGACTGGAGTTGCAGACAGTTGAGAGCTGCCATGTGGGTGCATGGAATTGAATCCAGGACTTCTGGTAGAACAGACAGTGCTGTTAACTGCCAAGCCATCTCTCCAGCCCTCAAGATTGTTTCTTAATGTCTATTCTGGATCACTGTATAGTCAACTTGATCATATCATTTGTGAAACCTAAAAATATCTGCACAAAGGCAGCCAATGCGTTTGTGACTTGTAGATAGCCACACAAAAAAGCAGAGCTTCTTTTTTTTTGTCATATTTCTCTTCCTGTCATGGTTTGTCTTGGAAATAGCCAAATTTGTAGTGAACAGAAATAATCTAGACATACGGTAAATGTCTGTGAAACACCCACAAAATTTGTTATTCTTTTTCTAAGTATCTAATTTTACACACATATTTCTTTGTCATTACAATTTGAGGTTGTCTTGATGGGCAATGAAGTTGCAGATGCAAGAAAGACCCTGTTAACTGAAAGCCAGTCTGTAGTTAACTTTCTTAAACTCTGTCTTTTATTACAAATACTCAGGAATATGTTATATGCTTGTGTATAGTTAACTATCTGGTAATTAAGTAAATACATTTTAAAACTAATTTTATATTTAATTATGTGTGTATATGTCGTGTGAGTATGGGTTGTCTACTCTCTGAAATTCAGATTTTTTCAGTTTAGCTAGTAACTGCATTTGTAAGATGGGCTTATGGTATCTCTGAGGGTTGTTTTAAAACATAAATAAGTTATCTAAGTAAGCACTTAGCATAGTACCATGTTGTGATGTCCAAGTAATTTAATAACAGTGGTGTCCTCACTGCTATGGACAATACTTGTAACACAAAGAATTGGTAAGCATGTTCACATACACGGTTATATTAAAAGCCAGACTCTCATGAATCAACAAACAGGACAGAGTTACATTTTAATAAAACTGCAGGAAACCAGGTTTTGGTTCAGTTTAGACATCATTACTGATTCTTAATAGTACCCAATAAAGTGGTTGACACTAATTTAAGATCCATGAAGTGTAAAACTATGGAAAAGACGTTTAAATCACCCAGTAAGGATATGAACACTCATACAGGTGAACACTGAGACAAGTGGAAAGAAAACTAGGTTCCTTCACCCATCTCAGAGTCCGCCAGGTCATGGATGATAAAAGGAGAGCAGGCAGAATTCCTTGTTTGTATACACGGTGTGCTTCGGCCTTCTGTGGCATTCTTCCTATCTTCTGCTTTTCGTTTTCCTCTGTAAGAAAATGTGTGGAATCCCACGGAGGACTGCACACCAAAATTCTACTATCTAGGCAGATACCTTTGGGCATTAGAAACAGAAAATTAATTGAAAATGGCTTAAACATTAGGGAATGAAAGTTGTTTACATTTGGCAATAAGTCCAAACAATAGTTTGAATAAGTGATGAAGGGGTTAAGAGAGTCATGAAGTCTCAAAATTGCCCTTTAAATTTTCTTTTAAAAAAAGATTTATTAGCTTTTGTTTTTAGAGTATGTGTATGCTATTTTGCCTGCCTATATGCCTGTGAAACACATGCACGCAGTGTTCAAAAAGCTAGAAGACAGTGTTCGCTCCCCTGGAACTCGTGTTGCAAACTGCTGTGAGTTTCCATGTGGTTGTTGGGAATTGAACCCAGGTCTTCTGGTAGAGCAGCGAGTGTTCTTAACTTCTGAGCCATCTCTCTCGCCTTGTCTTTCATACTTTCATCTGCTGCCTTCTGTATATGGTTGAACTTCCTTCATATGAGTGAGATGGTACCCCTAAATGCCATATTCTACATCAAATTATAGAAGAATATATGAAGAATATTATCTTATGTGTCAATTTGAATATAAATAAATCTAACCTGGAAGCATTTAGAAGTACACAATATTCTGTAATTCAGTAACTGTAAAAAAACAAATAAACAAAACCTCTATGATTGGCTTAAGCAATTACTATTTGTGAATGACTGAAGTGAAGAGAAGAGCTAGAATATTTTAGTATTCAAATAGCATATAAAACACTGGGGATTTCTCAAACACTAAGGATAGTACTCAATTGTATTTACTATAGCTACATGGTTATACACATCAAAAGCTATAGTATATTAATAAATACATTAAGAGTTTTTGCCGGGCGGTGGTGGCTCACACCTTTAATCCCAGCAATCAGGAGGCAGAGGCAGGCGGATCTCTGTGAGTTCGAGGCCAGCCTGGGCTACCAAGTGAGCTCCAGGAAAGGCGCAAAGCTACACAGAGAAACCCTGTCTCGAAAAACCAAAAAAAAAAAAAAAAAAAAGAATTTATCATTCACATAAAATTATAGTTTCCATAGAGATAATACATACCAGAAAGCATATTAGTTGCTAAATGTTTAAAGGTGGTCTTATTTTAAAATATTCCTTTATTTTATCAATAAATACATTACTTGGCTTTGCTAAAGTTATACTCACAAATGAATAGTTTCATAAATAAAATCATATGTCTGGGAAATAAACACTTTTACTTAAATTGTCATTCCAAAAGAAACATTGGTTTCTTTGCCATTTCTGAATCAGGCTCTTTAGTGGGTGTTTAGGGATGGGTTTGTTATTTCAGAGTCATAGTGTTTCTATGACAAATATAAAGAATGAACACTTGGTTATTAATTACTAATACTATCCTAAATTGAAAACAAATAGCAGTATATTCAGAAAGTCTTGGGTATTAGGCAACAATTTAGTTTATACATAACTCTTTCCATAAATTCAGGTATTTCCATTCTGTCTTATAATACATATGCACAGAAAGATTCCAGTTAAAACACAGTTTTCATGAAAACATCTACAGTGATGTTGCCCTTACTAGCTTTGTTACAGTTTAATGTGAGGTATTCCCACAGGCTCGTGTGTTTGAACACTTGGTCCAGTTGGTGACAGTGTTTAGGAAAGTCTCGGAAGTTTAGGGATACAAGGCCTGGCTGTCATATATAGGACACTAGTGACGGCCATCCAGGTTACAGTTGGTCCTATTCCCGGTGCTATCTCTGCTTCCTTAATCACTGAGTTGGGAATAAGCCACACCACCTTCACTTCCACAGATTCAGCAGCAATGCCCTGCTTTCTCAGCACGGTGAACTTAACTCCTTGAAACCCTGACTAATATAAACCCTTGACACAGGAATTCTGTCACAGCAGTGAACAAAGTAACTAACACAGCTGGAGGTGAATTCTAAGAGACATATATAAGAATGACAGTGTACAAGGTGAGGTAGGAAGAATGGAAATGGGTGACATGTACCTGGTTACCTGGGAAGACAAAATTGACTATATGAACACTGGAAGCAAAAGTGAGGCTTTTGTGAAGATATGGAGAATCACTCTAATAGGCTATGGATTTCTTCTGTCACATACTTTATTCATAGCAACAGAGAATGAATGAATATGGACTAGTAAAGACACATGTTTCAAATAGTTTAAGACTCGATTGGTGGCAAAAATCTTCAATCCTGAAACTATTTAGGTCGAGGCAGAAGAATAATGATTTCCAGGCCTGCCTTAACTAATAATTAGGAACAAACTTATATGAACGAATATCCTGGATTTCAGAATATCAAAAAATAACTTTAGTTTTTAATAGAGAGATGAAGAAGAGAGCAATATTAGTAGCCTGACATTTTAACCTTACATGGGCATGACTGTGATACATAATAATGTATAAAAAGAGGAACTAATTTCCTGCAGGGTGGAATGGGGTAAGAGATATAGCATCTTCAGATACAGTAATTTGGATGGAGAGAGGTATCCAGTTGGGGAATGCTTAGTTTTTTTGAATTTAGAAATAAATTTATGGTCTTATGAGTTGAATCTGTTGTTTATTTATACACTGTGCCTGGTGATAATAAATAAGATTACTATCCAGTAGACTTTCAGGAAACTAGAGACACTATAAACTGAAGTAGTCAGAAAAGAAAGAATACAAACGAGCACACAGTGTGTTAACTCTGTACCCATGGATAGTTATAAGCTCAGTGGGAACATTTTCAGGAAAGACTGCTTAACAAGTGGTACACTGAGTAGGGAATGTGCATGGACACCAGTGAGGGAGGTTTGGTAGCTCTGGAGAGAGTTGACTGGACAGGTGGGGCAGAAGGTCGCTGATTTTGTAGTCTGGTTTCCACTGAGAGTGCATCAAACCCACATCATTGTAAGGCTGGAAATTTGTTAAGTTGAGGTATCACTTGTTGGGTGGGGACTCTCTATTCAGTGTTCAACAACCAGTAACAAATCCATTCCCATTCTCTTTAGTTTTTTCGTTTATTTTAGTGACATTTGAATCTGAGTTTTCCTCATTATAGATAATCAAGTCAACAAGTTTGAAACTGGTTTGTAAGGAAGGTAGTTAGATGATTTTAGTGCTATAGGTAAAATACAAATTATTAGACCAAATCAGACACATATGTAGCTATTTAAAAACTACTTATATGTTCCATTTGATGCATAATATTTCATATAAGTCTAAGTCAATAAATAAGTTATTCTGTGAATTAAAACATATATATTTCCCTTAGTCAGAAGTCATTAGTTAATCCTCCACATTTTAGAAAGAGTAGCAGACCCTCATTACTAATGGATTCATTCTGAGGCTTATTTTGACTTTTTTTTCAGCTAGAAAATGTCAGCCTCAGATATGCTGGTCTTATTTCTAGTCACTCAGACCTATATAGTATGTTATTGTGCCTTTTGTTTTAGATGTCTGTTTTCATCATTTACCCAGGTTATGGTTTCCTCATCTCTTTAATTTTAAAGAGGTATTTGTGATGCAATGCACATCTTTACCTGTTCTGTCGCTTACTGTGACAGGCTGAGGGGCTTTGTTCTTTTCAATACCTCAGGCATCACGGGTGTGCCTCTTCTGGCAATATCCACGCTCTATGAAGCACTTTACTTCAGAGCCTCTTATGCACTATAATGGAATTATAAATTCATATCATTTGACACACAGGGAATTTTAATATTTTTTTGATAAAAAACATATTGATTCATGCATATCACAGAGACTGGACTATATTTCACAACTCTAAGAGGCAGTAATTTGAGACAATCTTGACATTCATAGTATTAATAGGATTGTATTTGAATATAAAATAGGTACAATAATGTACTTAGCTTTACCATTCTGATAATTGATTTTTATGAAAGATTTGAATAAATCAGAAAGTACTCTGCAAAATTTAACCAAAACACGTAAGGGCCATACAACTCTAGTCTTATGAGGGAACATATAGAGAGAAAGATTAGCATAGAGAAAAGAGGTTTACTCTTCTGGGACAACTGTTTGGAGGGGTCTATCAGGTGATGGTTAGGATTTTTTCTCTTTCTTTTTTCATCATCCTTTTCCAGAAGAGATAGAATAAGAAAAGAAATTTAAAATGCAGTAGCAATTTAGACTAATATTGTACATGGATTAAAATATTTTATTTGGTCTAAACTTAAGATAAGACTAACAGCCTAGAATTGAGGAAGTTTTAGGGTGTGAGACTCTTGGTGATTCAAAAACATGCATAACACTAAAAATAAGAATTAAAAGATATGTTAACATACATTTTTGTCCCTTTTTATTTAAGTTACAAGTAGATTGTTTTGTGCATAACAGCAAAAACAATCAACAAATGGGCATATTATGCCCATATTCAGGGCACTTGTCTGAATTTAATTACCTACTACATAACAGGCAGCCGTTAACTCCACAGGCAATAAGTACCTAACAGGGATCATTAAAAAAAAAAAAAAAAAAAAAGAACAGTATTAGGAAGTAGAATATAAACTCAAGTACAGCACACTGTTGTTAAATTTGGTCCTTTTATTGTTTGCACAAGTATTTCACACACTGAAAAATAATTGTATGCAAAACCCTAGCTATACAATTATGTTTGCTACCCAGTACTACATAGTTCTCATCTCCTATAACAGCGGTTCTCAACCTGTGTGTTGCAGCCCCTTTGGCAACCCTCTCTCTCCAAAAATATTTACCTTATGATTCGTAACTACAGCAAAAATACAGTTATGAAGCAGCAACAAAAATAATATTATTGTTGGGGTCAACACAACATAAGCAACTGTATTAAAGAGTCCCAGCATTACGAAGGTTGAGCATCACTGTCCTATTGGCTATCTGAAATAGCAAATTAAATTTCTTCTGTTGTCATAAAATGAGCTTGTCTGTCCATTCTCCCAGCTTATCCCAATTCAATCTATGTTTCTCTTTATGTCAGTGTAGGCGTATCTTTCCTCTCCATTTTCTGCACCTCAGTTTTTGGTGAAATGCCTTAGAGATATTTGTATATGAGTACATACTGTTATAAATTATTTCCAGGTAACTGTTGTGTGCCATTTGAATTTTTAATTATACAATTCTTTATTCAACTTGCCAGTCAGTTCAGTCTCAGTCTTTCCTACACAGTAGAGCAGAGAAACCTTTGTACTTGTATTTGTATAATCTGCTGAACAGATTAACGTATGATCAGGTACCATTTGCTCAGAGTATATAAGCAATTATATTTTTGAAGGGTGCAGCAAAGAAAACCTAGGGAAGCTCCTCACCACTGATAATGTTCTACTAGCATTACAGAGGTTTTAAAGTAAAATTTAGGAGAAATTTTGTCATGTCCTCTGAAATGTTCAGAACCAGCAGCTGTGACATAAATGTAAAGTTTACCAATTGAAGATATAACAAGATAAAGAATCCTGAGGCTATCTAAGGCCTGTTAGATAGACAGAACTTTAGTGTGTGTCTGAAGTAGCTTTGAAGGAGACAGAATGTGATGAAGTTAAGTGTCTTCTTGTCCTCAGGATCCTCTATGATTGCGAGTCCTAGAGAGAAACAGAAGAACAGGACTTCCACAAATAACCTCACATTTCATGGGGTATCATGACTGTGCTTTTAACATGTATCAGATCATGTATCTACTCTGGTTTCCAGTGTCAGAAATAATCATTTCCTTTCTAGGTTCTAAAATATATTATCTTTTTTTTTTTGTTGTCCACTCTGACTATATAATGTTCTACTAGCATTACAGAGGTTTTAAAGTAAAATTTAGGAGAAATTTTGTCATGTCCTCTGACATGACAATGACATGACTCATTGGAGGCAGTGATATATCAGAAACGAAGGAGGTCAATACATATGCACGAGACATCCAAGAGGCTAGGGGATCTCTGCTTTTACCAGAACCACGTCTGTTGAAACACCCCTTCCTTGGGTTCCTTCCCATATCAAATCCCCCCATCTTTTCTACTCTTCAAACTTTACACTCGGGCATATTGCCCATCAATGATTTAGTTTACTTCTGTTGTGGGTAGGATATATTTAGGAGGAAAGGCAGTGAAAGCCAAGGGATATGTAACTTACAAAAGCCTGTAACACTTGACCTCAGAAGTTGAGTGATGTAAAACAAACAACCCTCTAGACCCAGGCACGCATAGAAAAATCTAGTTAATATACAGAAATTTCACTAAAGGAGAAAAGTGTTTTAAATTTTCACACCCATATCAGAAGGGTAAAAGCCTTCTGGTAGAATACAGGTAGTTAGGTCTACTGAGATAGCACTATGATGTTACTCATACTCCTGATAATGAAGAAAGATTTGCATCCTCAATGCCTGTATCTTAGACACGGCATATAGGATGCAGAACTTTTCAAGAGATAAAATATGCAAAATGGAAAACAGACTTACCTTTTACTTCAAAACACTTTATATGAAATGAGGATCACCAATTGCTCCTGAATTGTTTAGCATTTACCCAGAAGAATAAATGGAAAGCAATGTGTTCTGGTTAGTTATTATCAACTTAACATAAACTAGGGTCACCTGAAAGAGGCAATATCAATTGAAGAATTCCCTTGAGGTCTATGGGCATTATGCTAGGAATTTTCTTAACTGATGATTGATACAGGAGTGTCTAGCCCACTGAGGGCAATGATATCTCTAGGTAGATGAGCCTAGGTAGAAAGCTAGCTGAGCAAGCCAAAGGAAGCTAGTCAGTAAGCAGTGTTCCTCCATGATCTCTGCCTTAGTTCCTGCCTTCAGTTTCCTGCCTTGAGACCCTGCCTTGACTCTCTAACTGATGAATTGTTACCTGGAAGAATAAGAGGAAATAAATAATTGTCTCCTTGAGTTGTTTTTGGTCATAGTATTTATCACAGCAACAGAAATACAGACTAGGACGTAATATATGTGGGAGGAAAGAGAATTTTGATTGTTAAACAGTAGGTCCTTAAAGGTCAATGACTGTAAACAGGAAGATGGGTTTAGAGGTCCTCAGTCTAAGTGCTAATTTTATTATCCAGATAATATAAGTACCAGGGAGATGACTTAGCACCTCCTTTTTATATATTTATAATATATTTTTTTGAAATTATAATGTAATTTCATCATTTTCCTCTTTCCCTTTTCCCCCCACCAACCATTCCCATACAACCTCTCGCTCTCTCTCAAATTCATGACCCCTTTTTCTTTAATTGTTGATACATACAGCCAGCCCCCCCCCTCCCCACACACGCACATACTCTTTTGGATGACTGATGAAATAAAGAGTACTGAAGACAATAAAACTCTGAGTGAAAATCTATGTGGAATTCTGCATTCTACATTTTGGGAACGAAGCTGAAGAAGAGCGTGTAGTTAGTGGGTTGGTGACAAGCGGGGTGTTACATTTTTAAGAACTGTAGAAAGAGAAGCAGCACCCTGAGCAAGGTCTCCAACAGGAACCCCAACAGAGCAGCAGCAATGTACAACTGTCCCAGTTCACAGGCTTGCATCGAACACATAGAAAATTAGTTCTTGAGTCAAAGCAAAAAGAAATCAATGTGAGAGAACAGGTCAGACATGCCTCGTGAGCTGAATGAGACAGTTTCTTGGACTGTGGATCCTTTCTGGTGGTGCCAGACTCTACACATATCCAATAAACAGAGGAATTAGAGATGAAAAAGGGACCGAGTGTCATTTTCGTACCTTTGATGCTTCTCTATGAGTAACTTAAAGAATTAGTCAGTAAAATAGTAGGATATCACTCTGGGGAATATGATTCTGCGCAGGGCCGGAGAAAGGATGAGGCTCCATGAGATTTGGCCAGATTTGTTCAGCACCATGGAGCTTGGGGGCTGTTTCCAGAGGGTTGACTGTGAGGGAACTGACGTGGTTAATCTCTCCTTCCCTAGGAAATATTGTTGGTTTGTGGCAGAGAGACAAGAAATCTGGAAATGAAGTGATTTTTGATGGTGTGTAATAGGATGGAGGTAAAGAGAGAGACAGATTAGGGCAAGTGGTAAGTTTTCTTTATGATTATGCATGGAGGCCTTTGGGTCCTGCTGCTCATTGGATCACTATTCTTTTTAGGTACAGTCTCATCAGTTTTCTCCCTTCTTTCCCTTTTAGTTGCTCAGATTTTATATCCATATTATGTTTAACATTTCCTCTCCAGAGTGCACACTTAATAGGAAGTTACACTTGCATTTTCTGGTGGAATATATCCTATTGACAAGTAAGAGAAGGTAGGACTGTGCATGGGACTGTGGAGTGTGGCTCCTGGAACATAGCATGTACTCCACAACTGATATATCCCGTACAATGGGCATTGCAGTGATCTCTTATCTGCTATGTGCTGTTGAGCTTCAGGTGAAATGGATGGGAGCAAAGAAAACTGAATTTGGTGGGTGCCTAAAAGATAATTACACCTTTTGATAGAGGAATAAATACATTTGT
>CABHPR010128084.1:0-40473 GCA_902168415.1 Peromyscus melanophrys
AAAAAAAACATAGGAAACTAACATAGAATCTTTATTAACAATTATCTAACATAATTTTTAAAAAGTTGGTGAAGATGAAATAAAAATAATTTTAAGCAAAAAAAAAAATTAATGACAGCTTGGAAGAGAACATAACAATCAGCTCATGGTAAGGTAAACCAACTTTTAGAAATGTATGACAAAGACCATAAAATGAACTTTAAAATATCTGGTAAAAATTTACAGTTGCATTTATTTAGTTGAAATGTCATAGGCACTCAGAAAAGAAACATCAAATTCTAAAATTATTAAAACAGAATTCATAGAACAGAAAAGTATAATGACATATGTAAAATATTTTCTAGAGTAAAGAAGAGAACAGTGAATCACCAGGAGAAAGAGCTTCACAGAAATATGTGAACATTCTTACATATCTTTACATAAACGAAATGCCAAAATATGTAAAGATACTACATCTTGATTAGATGGAGTTTAATCTAAGAATACAACATTATTTAACATTATAAAATAAATCTGTACAATGAATCATACTGAAAAAAATTAAGTTCACCCTAAATATAAAACTGTTGACAAAGCTGAATACACATCTATAATAGACATTGAATAACAGCAGAAGCAAAGTTCCTGGAACAGATGCATGTGAAGGTTTGAAAAGCTGTGAATAGCATCATCCTATCTGAAGAAAGATGGAACCAGAATTATCCATGCTTATAAAATAATGTATATCATTGATAATTATTCTAGTCAAAATTTTAATTGGAGGTGCTAACTCAAAGCAATACAATGACCTAAAAATAGGAATGCAAATTTAAGAGGAATAAATGGAATTATCTTCAGTTACAGATTGCATGATGATTTTTTTGGACAGTAGGAAATGTGTTAGAATTAAAAATAATAGTCACAGGTCATCAGCTTAATGATATGGGATCAGTGCACATTCAACGCATTTCTGTGAGGTGACAATAAAAAATACTAATTTTATAAATAAAACCATATATAAAAGCAATAGCAATATGAAGCATTCATGTACTAATCTGACAGAACTTATGAAAGTACTATGCACTTAAATATACATAATATTACTAGTAGTGTTTTTTAACATATTTAAGTATGTGTTACTTAATATTGTTAAGATTTGATTTATATCACTATCTGACCTGTAGATTGAAATATAATGTAATGGAGACCCCAAAACCTTTTCTAAAGAAATTGTCAAATTGATTTTGATAATTCTTCACATAGAAATTCAAAAATTATAGGATATACACTACAGGAGCAGGTGGGTATGGCTAATTAGTGAACATTAATTTCTTAAAGAGTTACTAGGAAGACTGAAATAATTATATATATATATATATATATATATATATATATATGGAATATGTTCAGACATAGACATAAAGACATATTGTAAGTCATAAAAACAAAGAACTTGAAAGTATCTCAAATCAAAATTTGGTAATGAAACTAGTTCAGCAAAAGGTGATCAAAATAATTAATCAGATATATTCCTAAGAACATATATCAACACTAATTCATAAAATATGTATGATGCGACTACTATTAGGAAAAGGCAAATACTACTATAATTTTTTTACAGTTTCTAAAGATAAGCAGTGCCAGATGTTGCTAAGTCTGTTTAGGAAGGAGAATTCTCATATCTGACTGAAAGAAATGAAAGAAGTATGTGTGGACATCAGCATGTAATCATACTGTCAGGCATTTGACATATATGATTAGTTTTCATTTCAATGTTTTCATTAATCACACAAAATAATGTGTTCCATTACATATTCATAAGTATATATGACTTGAGACTGCTCATTTGTAATCACCCTCAGACCAACCTCCTCATCACCCCTTTTACTTCTCACTGCCTTGTCTTCCCCAAGATAGCTTCCTCTGCTTTCATGCATTATGTGAGTATGTATTAGTAAATGTATGTTCCAGAGAATATACAAGAAGATATAATAAGACACCTTTTAAACTTTCACATGATCTCTCTATAAATACACGTATTCCATACATGAAAGAGAACATTTTTATCTTTCTGAGTCTGACATGATATTTCTAGTCCCATCTATTTTTTTGAAAGGAATATTTTTCCTCCTTCTGTACAGATGAATAATAAAATTCTATTGTGTGTATGTACCACAATTTCCTTATTCATTTGTTGATGGGCATCTAGCATGTTATTATTTCTTGATCATTGTGAAAAATGATAGAGTAAAAATAGAAATGTAAGTATCTTTATGGAATGCTTACTTAGATTCCTTTGTGTTAAACTTAGGAGTGATATAACCGCATCACTTTTAATTTTAATCTATTGTTGTATTAAATTTTTTATACAATCTAACTTAATAATGTTTTGACCCTCCCCCAGCTCCTCCCAGATCTTTCCCACCTCATTACCCACCCAACTTTATATTCTTTCACCCTCCAAACAACAAGCCAACATAAAGATACAACAAAATAAAACAAGAAACAAGCAAAAAAGAAAAACAAAAACAAACAGGAAAACACCAATAAAACAAGAAAAAATGTCGAAACAAAGGAAAATGAGACAAATACTCCAAAAAATTACCACTGAGGTCAGTTTGTGTTGTCCAACAATTTCTGAGCATGGGGCCTGCTGCGGAGTGTGATTGATATTTCCCAGTGATATTATTGGTGAAACTTGATTTACCCTTTGCCAGCAGATATCAATTGCAGATAGCTTCTTGATTAGGGGTGGGAGCTCATGTTCATTTCCCACTCTCAACACTGAGAACCCATCTCACTTGAATCATTTCTATATCACCTGTCAGATTGTCAGTTGACAAAAATTTTCTAGGACCTTGTATTTGCATCTTCATTCTCCTGATTATACCAATTTACTGTGTTGGATCTTTTCAATTCTATTCACTCTCATTTGTCAATTCTAGCTGTTATTTCCCATGTTATTAGAACCCGTGTCACAAATTGATCACTGATGCCTATTGCTTGAAATTTTATCCTGTGTTTTTCCTGGGAGTTTCAGAGTTTTGAGTCCTACATTATAGCATTTAATCCACATTAAACTAATTTGATACAACATGAGCAATAGCATTATATTTTCAGCTTTCAATTGTGAAAGTCCAATTTTTCTAGCATGATTTGCTGAATATGCTTTCTTTTCTGTAATGTCACAGTAGAAGTGTTTGTTCATTTTTAAGTCTGTATTTTATTTCCATTTGTCTACATGGTTGTATGTGGTTTTCATTTTTACCTTGGAAAAGTTTTTTTTTTTTTTAATTGGGACAGAGTAATGATATTGACACTTCAAGTTGATTATATAGCTTGCTATCTTTCTGAAAATGTTCATCAGATATCAAGTTTTTAGTTGGACTCTTGGAGCACTGAAGCATAAGAACAGGTGGCCTGGAAATAGGGATGTGTTGACGTCTTCTTTTTTAATATGCTTGTCTTTAAGCTCAATCTCTTCTTTGAATTTTCCAGTAAAAACTTAAAGTAATACTTTGAATAAACATTGCACTAATGAACACTCTTTTTTATTCCTTGTTTTAGGGAAAAATCTTAGATTTTTTTTTGCCATTTAGTAAAATGTTGGATGTTGTGGAATATTAGCTAAAAATGTGTTACATTCCTTTATGCTATAGAATATTTGTTTAATGATGCAAAGATATGTTGCATTCTTTTATGTTGCATTTGCTTAAATCTGTGAATCTGTGTTGCTTTGCCTGTCTAAAACACCTGATTGGTCTAATAAAGAGATGAACAGCTAATAGCTAGGCAGGGGAGAGAAATAGGCTGGTCTGGCAGGCAGAGAGACTAAATAGGAGAAATCTAGAAAAGAAGGAAAAGGGAGAAAAGGAGAGAGGACATCAGGGGTCAGCCATGCAGGTAGCCAGCCAGCTATGGATTAAGAAAGAAAGACATATATTGGAGAAAAGTAAAGGCCCAAAGGAAAAAGTTAGGCAGAATAATTTAAGAAATACTGGCTAGAAACAAGCCAAGTTATGGCTGGGCATTCTATAAGTAATAGTAAGTTTCCCTGTGTTTATTTGGTAGCTGGGTGGTGGGCCCCCAAAGAGCAAAGAATAAAAAGCAATAAACTGCAGTTTGATATAGACTTGTCAAATATAATACAGCCTTCATTATGTTGAGGTAATGTCCCTCTATTTGGAATTCCTTTAATTATGAAGAAATGTTGAACTGTGTTATAGGTCTTTTGTGCACTTCTTGAGATGATTTTATGATTTCTGCTCCTAGATCTATTTATGAGTTGTATTACTTTTATTGATTAGATATGTTGAACAATCCTGCATCTCTCAACTTGTTGTATTTTAGAATCACCATGTAAACAGATCTCTGGAAATGTCAGTAACAGATTATCTTGACACTGTCAATTGATGTGAATAGGCCAACCTAAATATGAGTAATATCACTCAATGGTTTGGGGTCTCACACTGAGTAAAAGAAGAACATGAACCTAATATAAGTATCAGTTACTTTCTGTTTCATAACTGTGAAAGCAATGTGATTTATGACCTCCTGCTGCCATATTGCCCCTGCCATGATATACTGGACTCCATGAAGCTGTGTGCCTAAATACATCATTTATCCTAATGCTTTGGTCAGATATTTTGTCACAACTATGAGAAAAGTAACACATACAAAAGTTGGTACTAAGAAGTGGAACTGTTGCTAAAATAAATCTGACAGTGTTTCTATTAGGGCTTTGCAACTTTAGGGCTTTAGACTTTCTGTATTTCAACAATTTGTGGTAGAAATGTCTCTCCATGATATAAATTGAGCTTAATGAGACATTCTGGTGAAAATTTGGAAGAAAAAAAATAAAAATAAAATGGACCCTTGAAGATCTAGAGTAGATTAAGGACTCTGTTATGAACTGTTCAAAGGGATATTTATCTGATAGTCATCTGACATCCAGGAATCCTCTTCCGGCAAAGAATCTTGTTTAGGTAAGCACAGAAAACAATTTAGTAGTCTTAGACCGTACTTGGTTTGGTTAGCCACACGACCTTTTCTCTTAAGAAAGGACATGAGAGGTTATTTTACCTTCATCTACTATGAATATGCACCTTCTTCAAACAATGCACATACAAATGCTGGTCACTCATTTGCATTGAGCTACAAAGATAAAGCCTCTGAACTCTGATGATAAATTTTTCTTTCCCTTAATGACTTTTAAACTCTCTATTCAACTTATTTCATATGTATCCTGGTGCTGTGGGATGTCTTTCTGTATGCTTTGAATATGTGTTGCTCTGATCGGTTGATGAATAAAGCTGTTTGGCCAGTGATAAAGCAGAATAAGTTTAGATGGTACATTCCAACTGAAGAGAGAGGAGAACAGAGGAAAGGAGAGAAGGATATCAGCCTGCCACACAAGGAACAAGAGGCCAGCAGAACAGTAAAACCACTGAACACATGGCAAAATATAGATTAATAGAAATGGGTTAATTTAAGACATGAGAGCTAGCTAGCAGGAGGCCCGCCATAGACCATACAGTTTGTAAATAATATAAAGCCTCTGAGTAATTATTTTATAAGCTGCTGTGTGACCACAGGGCCAGGCAGGACTGGAGAAAACTTTCGATTATATTTGGCCCCAATTAATTATGGAGTTTGCTTTCTTTGTGGCAAAAGTTAGCCACTGGGCAAAAAAGTGCCCTTGCCTCAATTGCTTGACAGGATGTTGTACATACAGGACCCATAGGAAAATGACCACTGGATTTTGCCCAAACTAGTTAAGATGATTCTTCAGGTTCCTGCTTTGCAGAAGAGACTATCAGACATTATACAGGACACAAGGAGAAGTGACTGAGAGACTCTAGGCCTACAAGTTGAACATGGATTCCCCAACATTGCAGAGGAACTTTGGATGACTGTTCAGGTAGCCAAATTTCTCTGTCATTTCTAGAACTAAGGAAGTTGCTTGCAATACACTTCCTGTTTTCTCAGGTAATATTATGTCCTTCTGGAGTCTTTGATGTAGTTGAAGACTAGAAAGTTATAATTTTCCTTAGTTATGATGAAAGATAAATTAGATATAAAATTTTTGACTCAAAAAATAGGATAGATGATTTAATATTTTCTTTTTTTCTTTTTTTTAACTACACAATTAAGCAAACTTTTATTGAAGCTTACATTGAGTTACAGAAATACATTTCAAATGATTAAAAGCCCAACACCAATGAAAAGAAATTATGGCACCCAAACTTCCCATCCTGCAATCACACTAGGATCACTATTCAATCTACTGTTGGTTTTCTAGGCTTTTTCCACATAAACCTCTGCAAATTTCAACATTAGAATTTGTAATTCTGTAAGATGAGGGAATCAGACCTCAAACCAACAAAGTCTAGTGGGTTACAAAATCCAGCTTAAATAAGCACTGGTCCTCAAAATAGCAGCTCAAACATTAGGTGCCATGTTCATTACAGAGTCAGACTGATAAAGCTGATTTGAGGCTTCCCCAATGAACATTCAATCAACAGCATGCTTAAAGTAACAATCCAGACAGTGTACCAACCACTTGATTTCAAGCCAAGTAGATTCTACATTTAAAAACGCTAAAAAAGTGTTTCATTATAAATATGGAAGAAATAGAACATCACTGCATCAGTCCAGAAACTACCAAGAAAATAGTAAGAAGGCAATAAATAGGAAATTTAGTCCATTTTGCTCTTCTCCTAGCTGTTTAAATCCCACAATATCTGCAAATGACACTAACATGCCAACTCTTGAAAGCCTATATTTCTAGTTCCATTAAATATTTCAGAATATTGAGTTATTTTGTGTGTTCATACATTTACTACCTGGCTGAGTAACCTGGATAGTCCTCACTCTGGGCAGCTTTTCATTTGATCATGTGAACACCATGGTGAAGGAAGACCACATAGGAACAGGTGAAATCAGAACAACTCACATGCACCACAAAAACATACACAACTTCTAAGTCACAGATGGAAATGCCACAGATTCTCCTTTGAATCAAATTTTCTTTTAGTAGAAATTGGTGGCAATAGGTTAAAAGTTGACTGCACATACCGAGGTCAGAATGTTTAGGATTAAGTATCTGCTTTGACTCAGTGTACTTCCTCCGATCACTACTTAATAAGTTAGTGAAGGCATGGCAGGTACTCCATTAAAGCTAATTAAAGTGCACCACACAGCCTACCGGTTCCATCAAGGTTTTTTTTTTTTTTTTATTAGTTCTCTCTGCTAACCACCCCTGGAGGCTGAACTCTTTTCATTTAATACATTCAATTTTGTCATTTATCTTCCACAGTTCATGCCAATAAGGAGGCCACATTAAAAAAACTAAGCCAGGGACCATCTCAAAAATCCCACCTGGGGTACAAGATTTATATGTATATGTGTATATATATGCCCCATGTAACTGTGTATTGCTTTAATGGGGGAAGCAGTGAGTTGAGGGAAGAGGAAAAGACACCGTGGTGAGAGAAGAAATCAATCACAGGACTATAAAAGCAGGAACAACTATAAAAACAATAGAACACAAAATAGTAACTGGAATCAGCATTTTCTTTTGAGGACTCAACTTGTGGAAAAAAACTTTAATTGTCATTGCATAAAACACCTGTATGAAGTGAAAATCGGTGTTGAATAACATTAGTAGAGAATATGCTCTAGAAAGTGGACATAACTGGATGTAAAAACTCTGCCAGCAATTTAATAGAACAGTCGCAGAGGCTAGCATCTAATGAGGACAAAGGCCTTGTCTGTGGGGGATTTTGGACAATACCTGCAGAAATATTACACTGTGCATAAACCAAGTTGAATCATTTTCACAAGTGTCATAAGGATTTATATCATCAAAGTTCTTTTCTACATGCACTTCAATTTCAAAGCAAGAGTGGCATAGAACACCTAAACACAGAGGAGAGCATTCATGCAAGATATCTAACTACTTGATATAATAATGCATACACTTCAAAAAGATTACACTATCAATACACTTAGGGCTTTCTGCAACTACAAGGTGGTGGTCATAGAGAACAGAGCCCCCAGTGTCAACATCTAGAAAGCAGCCACCACCTCCTGTGTGTGTTCTCTTTTCGCATTTTTTTCTTCTTCATTATCCTTAGTCAACTCTGCTGTTGTTGCTGCTTCTTAGCAAAACTGGTAGAAACAAAACTGTAATCATTGAACATAGCACTCTGGCAATCAAGACGTTTAAAACCTCCAATCTTCTGGGGGCAAGAAAGCACTATGCGACATTTACAACTCTGATTAACAAACAAGGTGGACACAAATTTTCCTGACTTGAAGACTTCCACAAACTTACTGATCAGGTCATCATAGTAGGTCTGACTTAAGTTTGTTTCAAAGCTAACATAAGAGAATTCTGGTTCTGGAGTGACGTGAATAGTCCAATATGTTCCATCCGATTTCATCCCATTCATTGAGCAGTCACAAGGATTGAATAGTGTGGCATCAATGACAGAACCTGGCATCAGGTCACGAATCCCACTCTCATGAGTGACATCCTTTGCAGTAACACCATCTTTCATGTAGAACTAACTGGTCCATAACTGCTGGGTTGAGCTCACTCATCAGAATTTCCAGGGTTTGTTCTGGCTGATTGATTACTTGGCTCTCTGGAAAATCCAAAGTATACAAGTACCAACAGTCAGAATTCATATGTCCCATACAATATGCTGCTCCATTTGGGAAAACTGCATTAAGAAACTCAATTTCTTCCTGGAAATTCTGGTGTGGGTACCCTTGGTGAGAAGGCTTCATTAAATTCTTATGAGAATAAAAGAAGCTTTGAATTGAGTCAAACCCATTGTAATCCCAAGCAAGGTTCAATAGGGGAACCAGTGCTTTCAATAAGAGGGTTGTACCACATGTCTTCAAAATGAAACATCTCTTGGAGACAAACATGCTACTGTCACTGAGTACATAAGCTTCCTGCTTGTCAGTCTTTGTCACACTTATGATTGAGCACTGTACATCCTTTAAAAGGACATCCCACTCAGATCTTGGGATGGTGCAAAGATCCCCAGATCCCTGGCTTGCATCAGACTACTGCCTGGAGAACCAGACATTCAGCAGTTTCTTGGTCCTTTTGAAAAAATGTACAGCTTCCATCATTGTGAGACTAGGGAACAACCAACAACCACAGAAAATCAAGTAAATGAAATCTCTCTCCCACTGCTTCTGACGTTGCTGCGGATTGTTCCAGCTGTGTTACTAAAGTTCAGGTTCCTTTTTTTGTTTGCTATAATTTTATATTAACTTTTTTTTAAAAGAACTAATAAAATTTTCCCAGCTATTTTTGTGAGCGAAAGTTGAATGTGAGTCTGTTGGAAATAGAGGAAGATACAGTTCAGTCTCTTGTAGTCCACTACTTTCCCGTTAGAGAGAGTTGAGCAAGCACTAGCTAATGTTGCAAGCCATACTGTGTAAGCCAGAATATTTTCTTTAATTTTGCCAAATATGAATGGACTAGACATTGTAACTATAATTCTTGCTTGATAACTATTTATTATATGTAATTTTACTATGTTAAAGTTAAAACCCTTTTTTATTAGACAGAAGAGGGGAAGTGTTGTGGGATGTCTTTCTGTATGCTGTGAAAATGTGTTGCTCTGATTGGTTGATAAATAAATCTCTTTGGCCAATGGTGAGGCAGAATAAGGTTAGGCATTCCAACTGGAGCGAAAGGAGAAGAAAGGAGAGCAGAGAGAGACACCAGCATGCTGCCCAAGGAACAAGCCACAGAACATGCAGCAAAATATAGATTAATAGAAATCGGTTAATTTAAAATATAAGAGCTAGCTACCAAGATGCTTGCCATGGGCCATACAGTTGATAATTAATATTAAGCCTCTGAGTGATTATTTTATAAGAGGCTGTGAGATCACGGGCCTGGGTGGGACTGGAGAAAACTTCTGGCTATATCCTGTTATCAAGTAGCTGGTCCTGTTCTTTTTGAATTCTTTTGTTAATATGAAAATATGACAAAATGGTGTCATTTATGAAACTTTCAGAGAGAATCCTCTATTCACTACCTTATGCCTATTTGACATTGATATGATTAAAATAAGATGTAACATGGCAAGGAATATGTGTACTGCAAAATGATTGTGTGACCTGATCTAACTATTAAAACAAACAACCACTTTCACTACATCCCTAAATAATCCAATTCCTCCTACTGAGCCCCATAAAAAGAAGCACTAACCCATAATGAAAGCCGATTTAAGAACTTTTATGCTTATATGATGAATGAGATTTTACAGGAAATATATGACCTTCCTGAGACATATTTTGTATGCACCATTTTGGCATTTACCATAACAATTCACATAGCATTGAAAAACTGGTTTAATAATAATAACAAAGATGAGTTATTATTGGGACTGATGCAGGCTTTGCAAGGTAGCAATGAAGTCTCACATAAAAATATTCTTTCTCTGGAATCTGCTAACCAGGATTTACAAGATAGTAATGAAAACTTACATAGAAGGCTCCTTAGTTTGGAATCTGCTAACTTAATACAAGAACATCAGTCCATTAATAATAAATGTACAAACAGATTTGATTTTATTCATACTAAATATGAATACTTAATGGATAGAACAATCACTATCCATGATGAAGTTCTTGCTACTCAGATACTTTATAATGAAGAAAGATTATCATTAACTGATAAAATAATGTCTATGGAATCATGGGTCTCAGAAGAACATAAAATGTTCCATGAAATCTCTTGAATCTCTTACCACAAAGGAGGTTCATTCTCTGGAACAGACCCTAGGTGCTCATTTGCAAGCCCTGGAAGAAACTCTCAGTAAAGATGACAAGGGACCTAATAAGCACAAAGGCAAGACAATACAGGTTGTGACATCTCCAGATGACTCTCATACAATGGCTTATACTGTCATGATCCATGAGAGGCCAGCAGATAATAGATATCCTGAGCCATATGTGGACTACAGATTACAACCTATTCTGATGAGAGATATCTAAAAATATAAAGAAAGTGGTAGTCATGAAATACACTCAACATATGTAAGACATGTTAAGTTCTTGGTCTACCTCAAATAGAATCATACCATATGACTGGAATCAGTTAATTTCAGCTACTCTAGAATATAGCTAGCAGTTGCAATGGAAAAACTGGTTGAGAGAGGAGGCTAAGAACCTGAAACAACAGCGTGAGACAAGAGGTTTTAAAATATCCCAAGATCAAATTCTTGGTGAGGGATATTTCACTGATAGAAATGTACAAGCCACTTATGAAGAGCATACACTATCTCTATGCTGTACAGAAGCTCTAAATGCTTGGGGGGAAATTCTTAAACCAGGAAAACCAACTGAGATGTATACAAAGATATTCCAGGGACCTCCAGAACCTTTCACTGATTTTTTTTTACAAAGGCTGATCACAGCTATAATGAAAGCTGTGTCAAATAAAAAATTATGACAAGTATTAACTGAGAACTTGGCATTTGACAATGCTAATACAGAATGCAAAAGAATACTTATGTCATTAAAGGTCAGATCAGCTCCACTGGAAGAATGGATTCAGTATTAAAGATCTTGAGTCTCTTAACCATAGTAATGAGGCTTGGATAGGAGAGATAATTTCCAGAGGTAGAAGAAGGCCCCAGGGTACAAAATAATTTAAGGGTGGTATACCAGATCATATAAACAAAAACTGTACACAGGGTGCTCCTAGAAGTAATTCTCCTTCTAGAAATAGACCAAACAGGAGATCCCAAACTTGTGAATTATGTAGAAGATTTGGCAAAGGCTGAAATTGGACCAATGAGTGCAGATCAGTAATAGATATACGAGGCAACTCTTTACTAGTGGGAAGTGACTCAGGGGTCTCTTGCAGGCTCCCAAAATTAACATGATCCAAACTTTTCCTGCCACTGTGGAGGAAATTCCTCTCAAGGACAAGTAAATAACCCAATGTCTAATGTAAAGTGAAGATGAACAGTCTTATTAAATAGGAAACACAGAGCCAATTGCAGAGTTAGAAGCCCAAGAGGTCAGAGCAATAGCTGAAAGCTGAGACTTAAAACTGCCTTTCTTACCCTTAGCTGTTGCTGTCGTCCTTCCCCTCAGCAAAGAGAGCTACTTCCTGTGTATCTGTCTTTTTATTGACTTTCTGTTCTGCCTTCTCATTGGTTGTAAACACAACCACATGACCTCCTCTTCGCTGCCCATCTATACAGACCTCCTGGTCTTCTATGGTTGGTATTGAGATTAAAGGCATGTGTCTCCATGCTGGCTGTATCCTTGAACACACAGAGATCCGCCTAGCTCTGCCTCCCAAGTGCTGGGATTAAAGGCATGCACCACCACCACCCAGGTTCTGCTATGGCTTGCTATTAGCTCTGACCCCCAGGCAACTTTATTTATTAACAAACAAATAAAATCACATTTCAGTACAAGTGAAATATCACCATATTTCCCCTTTTCTATTTTAATAAAAAAGGAAAAAAGTTATCTAATATAAGAAAAATTATATACAAAAGTACAATAACTATATACCATATAAACAAGCAATAAATACCTAAACAATGTCTAGTTCATTTGCATTTGACAAATTCAGAGAAAATAATTCCATTATCTATCCTATTTTGGTAAGTCCAAAATATACCTGATTCACTTTCTATCCTAACATATTACTAACAGAACTGTCTTATAACGTCTTTCAAATTTATACACTTACACTTCTTTAGTGAGTTTCTTTTCTGAAATTCTTAACAATAAAACTATAACTATAACTAACTAATCTTCAATTCCCTCAGAGACCCAAGAAGGAAATAATATTACCTAATTAAAAAATAAAAACAGGAAGTGCATGTAAGCAGCTTCCAAAAAAAAATATGAGTTGACAGAAACAGCCAGCTGCCTGGACAGTCACCTGAGTGCTGTGGGATGGTCTGTATGTCAAACATGTTGCTTATTGGTCAATGAATAAAACACTGATTGGCCAGTGGTCAGGCAGGAAGAAGTATAGGCGGGACAAGGAGGAGAGAATGCTGGGAAGTGGAAGGCTGAGGGAGAGACACTGCCAGCCGCCACCATGACAAACAGCATGTGAAGATGCCGGTAAGCCACAAGCCATGTGGCAAGGTATAGATTTATAGAAATGGATTAATTTAAGATATAAGGACAGTTAGCAAGAAGCCTGCCACAGCCATACAGTTTGTAAGCAATATAAGTCTCTGTGTTTACTTGGTTGGGTCTGAGTGGCTGTGGGACTGGCGGGTGAGAGAGATTTGTCCTGACTGTGGGCCAGGTAGGAAAACTCTAGCTACACCTGAGGTTTCTCCGCAGTATTGGGGCATCATCTTCAGCCTATAAGCTTAGTATATCTGACAGACTCATTTGTGAACTAGGATGTACACAAGGTTAGCAGTTCAACCTCACATTTGGTGAGAGCAGTCCATGTACCAGAAACACCTGAATTCCACTAGTGTCATGTCATGATTCAGGATTTTGAATTCTGGAAATTGTTGATGTTTTTTTAATTCAGCTGTCCATTCTTCTTGACCGTGTATGTGTGGCTTCATCTTGGCATCTCATTCTTCTCCACATCCCTCTTTTAAATGCCAGTCTACTATTGAGAGGTGTGAGCTTAGTTACTCTTCAAGAGTAACTGTCTCAGCTGCTGTTCCATTGCACATCAGAAGCCATCGGCCCACTGCCTGTTCAGCTGCCTTCAAAGAAAAGGGTACTGCACCTTTTCCAGATTGAAAGGCCACTTTAGGGATGATGTCATATTGTCCTGGCCTCAGAAGATGCCTTTTGATAAAGCCACATCCACACTTGTCTTGGCAAGAATCGGTAGCCCTTTGTTTCATGTCCTGTCTGTCCATTTTGTCCTGGTTGTCAGCAGTCCATTTGAGGATACTTTGTTGTCCAATGGCTAACTTTTGCCACAATGAAAGTTAACTCCATATGCAGTTTCTACAATGCCCATATTTTCTTTGAAGTATATTGGTACTGCCAGAAGCCGACATGTCTCATAGTCATAACAAAAAGAAAAAAATTTCCAAGTTATTAAAATATTTTAAATGCCATATTCTGTAGATCTCTGAAGGATTTGAAGATGATCTGTCTATCTAAAATATATCTGCTCAATCTTGAAAACATACCTAATATGACTACAAGTTCTATTGTAGAGCTTGCAGTAATTTTTGGGGAGAAATTAACAGCAAATATCCCAAAAGTGGTAGAATTGATATTATAAAGAGAGCTGATTATATCTTGCCTCGGATTGTATGGGAAAACCCATATCTGGAGTTTGTACATTTTATACAGATGCAAACAAACAAGGAAAGGCAGGTTACAAATCAGATAATTGAAGTAAAGTGGTTCAAAGTCCTTATAATTCAGTTCAAAAATCGGAATTGTATGCTATTCGGTTGGTATAATGGATTTTTGAGAACCTCTCAACATAGTTACTGACTCTCAGTATGGTAAGGAGTGGTATTATATATTGAGACGGCAGAATTTATCTCTAATGCTTCAGAATTAACTTCACTATTTATTCAGTTATAAGATACAATCAGGGAAAGGAGTCATCCTTTATATATAACTCACATCTGATCCCATACCAGTCTGCCAGGCCCTCTAGCACAAGGCAATGATGAGATTGATAAATTATTGGTAGGAAATGTGCTGGAGGCCTCAGAATTTCATAAAAATCATCATGTCAATAGTAAAGGTTTAAAAAAGGATTTTTCCATAACTAGGCAACAAGCCAAGGAAATGTCCTACTTGTTCCTTTTACAATCAGATGCCTTTACCAGCAGGATGTAACCCAAAGGGTACTCAGAGGAATGAAATCTGGCAGATGGATGTGTTTCACTTTGCGGAATTTGGAAAATTGAAATATGTACACCATACCATTGATACTTATTCAGGATTTCAATGGGCAACTGCTTTGAGTTCTGAAAAAGCTGTTTTTTTTAATCATTCATTTGCTAGAAGTTATGGCCATCATGGGTACACCTGCAGAAATTAAAACTGACATTGCTCCAGCATATGTCTCTGTTAAAATGAAACAGTTTTTTGCTTATTACCATATAAAGCATATTACAGGTATACCACATAATCCTACAGACCAAAGATCAAATAGAACTCTAAAGGATATGCTAAATAAACAGAAAGGGGTAACAAAACCCCCCAGAAATAGACTGAATAATGCTCTATTAACTTTGAATTTTCTCAGTGCCAATGAGAAAGGAACAACAGTTGCAGGGAGACATTGGATAATAGAAAAAAGTACACAATTAAATCAGCCTATATACTTTAAGGATGTGCTGACTTCAGAATGGAAACCAGGATATGTGTTATGTTGGGGACAATGTTTGCTTTTGTTTCTACAGGAGATGATAAGCTGTGGGTACCATCAAAATTGATAAAGGTTCGATTTGAACAAGAGAGACCTCTTAATTAGAGGAGGTGATAGTTCATCAACCAGCATGAACATTCAATTTAAACTAACTTATACCAGTAACACATGCCTTTTCATTTAATCAGATAATAACTTGCTGAAAGGGAACTTCCCCAAAATTAGTCTTGGGGAAAGGTTTTTGTTTTTGTCTTTTAGGAGAATGAAGGCTAAGGAATCTGAAGAACACTGGACAAATGAGACAACTGAAGAAAAAGGACAAACCATATATCCCAGGAAACAGAGTAAAATGGCCTATTGGTATATCATCTATAAAATTTTATAAATCTTCCTAAATGTTTGTTTCTTCTCTTCTCTAAAGAAAGTTAACACTATTGGTCTTCTTGTAGTCCTAGTTCAATTAAAATTTAAAGCTGACTTTGGAGTTGGAGAATGGCTCTCTCCTTCTTTAAACTCAAGCCTGTTGTTAAAAGGAAAATGCAAACTCCCTGTATCATGCCAGAAGAAAGCCATCTTCTCAAGTGGGAGAGGAGAAAAACCAAATTAATTAAGGGACTATTCTATTACTACTAATCTCAATTCTTTGATTCTATTCTGATTCTTTAAACTTTTCTTAAAGTATGAATTTTATATCAAAATTTACAAGATATATGTATTTTAAATTTACTATATATATATATATATATATATTAAACTTTGTTAAGATATCAATGGTCATATAGTATTAACTAATTCTAGAAAAAGGCTTCAATTTGCTGCCTGTACATGTCTTTGTGTCCAAGTCTCTTATCAGTTTTCTGCAGGAAATCATGGCC
Source organism: Peromyscus melanophrys (assembly GCA_902168415.1). Classification (NCBI taxonomy): domain Eukaryota; kingdom Metazoa; phylum Chordata; class Mammalia; order Rodentia; family Cricetidae; genus Peromyscus; species Peromyscus melanophrys. The sequence goes on from CABHPR010128084.1 coordinate 16,237, forward strand.
AGGCATAACATCAACTGAAGTCTCCAGGAAGAATATGGGGCCCCACAACAACAATAATTCCATGTGGACAATAATAATATCACTAAGCTGACAAACATCATCTATAGATCAACTTTTGACTACAGTAAAGAATGATACTGCACTGAATGATAGAACAGCTCTGATAGATGAATCATAAATTCCAAAGAACACAATTAAATGAATATTTTGGCAGACTTCTATAAATGAACAAAGACCAAAGCTGAGAAGTCCAGTTAATGGCATTGTTCTGGAGGGACTGGTAGACATAGGTGCAGATATGACTACAATTACACCAAAATCATGGCATGCAATTGGCCTCTTCAAGAGGTAGATGTCCCATTTCTAGGGATTTGAACCCTATCTCATATAAATCAGAGTTTGAGATGGGTTGAATGTATAGGGCCAGGAGGACATAGTGGAGGCTAAAGCCATATGTAGCAAATGTAGCAGTAAATCTTTTGGGCCAAGATCTGTTACAACAGTGGAATAGCCACATTAAAATTCCTAAAAATCTCAGACATAGAAAACAGACCAATGCATGTTTCTAGGAATATCATAACATGCTATAAAAAACAGTCACTAACCATTCAGGCTGTACATATACAGAGCAAAATTGCTGTTGAACCCTCATAAGTATCAACAGCCCTACCTTTAAAATGGCTAACTGATAAACCTATGGGGGTTGAACAATGTACTTTGACAAAAGAGAAGCTACAAGCTTTAGAACAGCTGGTTCAAGAGCAATTAAATGCACAACATATTGAATAATCTACCAGTCCTTGCAATTCTCCTGTATTTGTTACTAAAAAAAAAAGTCTGGTAATTGGAGAATGCTGACAAATCTGAGAGCTATTAATGAAGTAATTCAGCCTATGGGCTCCCTACAAACTGGGAAGTCCTTGCCATCTGTGCTACACAAAGAATGGCATATAATAGTTATTGACCCTAAAGACTGTTTCTTTACCATACCTATACAAGAAAATGATAGAGAAAAATTTGCCTTCACAGTACCTAATTATAACAATTCCCAGCCAGTCAAGAGATATCAATGGAAGTTACTCCAATAGGGAATGTTGAACAGCCCTACCCTGTGCCAGTATTTTGTGCAAAAACTATTGGAGATAATTTGTGTGAAATTTCCATAATCCATAATTCATCATTATATGGATGATAGCTAATTAGATGATCCAAAATTTGGTCCATTAAAAAGCATATTTGTCCAGGTGGTGGTGGTACATACCTTTAATCCCAGCACTCGGGAGGCAGAGGCAGGTGAATCTCTGTGAATTCGAGGCCAGCCTGGTCGACAGAGTGAGACCCCGGAAAGGTGCAAAGCTAGACAGAGAAACCCTATCTTGAAAAACCAAAAAAAAAAAAGCATATTTGAAGAAGCAAAAAAAAAAAAAAAAAACCAGTTTTACCTCACTGAGAATTACAAATTGCTCCTGAAAATATTCAAAGATGAGATTCTATTAATTGCTTAAAATGTTAGATAGAGCTACCGAAAATTAAACCACAAAAGGTACCACTAAGGAGAGATAGATTGCAGCCACTTAATGATTTTAAAAAATTGTTAGGAAGCATTTCCAACTTACAGAGTATCATTTGAATATTTAAAGATGGACTACAAAATTTAGCTGATACTCTAAAAGGAGATAAGGACTTAAATCTTCCAAGAGAATTATCAGCCAAAGCTGAGAAGGAGTTGGTTCTAGTAGAAAAGACAATACAAGAAGTTCATGTGGATCATGTGAATCCAGAACTTAAATGCATTCTGGTCATACTCCCTTTCAGACATTCTCCCACAGGTATTTTGATGTAGAGGGAAGATATTATATTGGAATGGATATTTCTACCACATAAACCAAATAAGAAGTTAAAGACTTATATAGGAAAGATCTCTGATTTGATTCAAAAGGGAAAATTAAGACTTCGCCAATTGACAGGAATGGACCCATCAAAAATTGTAGTACCTTTAACTAATGAGGAAATTTCCTCACTATGCAGAGATAATGAATACTGGCAGAGAGTCTGCAGTGACTTTTGGGGAGAGATTAACAACCACTATTCTAAAAGCAAGAGAATAGAATTCATAAAGATGACAGAATGGGTTCTTCCTCACATTGTATGACAAAAGCCAATTTCTGGTATCCCCACATTTTATACTGATGCAAATAAACCAGGGAAAGCAGGATACAAACAAGGAAATTTAATTAAAGTGGTTCAAAGTCCATACAACTCTGTATAAAAAGTAGAACTTTATGCAATTCTTATGGTACTGATGGACTTCACAGCACCGCTCAGTATAGTTACTGACTCTCAATACACAGGGAGAGTTGTTTTACATATTGAAAGTGCTGAATTTATCTTGATAATACAGAATTAACTTCATTATTCATACAATTGCAGGAAATCATCAGAAATTTAAAAATCCGTCTTTAAATATTCAAGTGATACTCTGTAAGTTGGAAATGCTTCCTAACAATATAATACATACATATATATATATGAACATATCAGATCCTATATGGGTCTACCAGGACCTCTAGCACATGGTGATGATGAGATTGATTAGCTACTAATAGGAAATGTGCTAGAAGCTCCAGAATTTCATAAGAAACAACATGTAAATAGCAAAGGTTTGAAGAAGGATTTCTCTATTACTTGGCAACAAGCCAAAGATACTGTAAAAAAAATAATGTCCTACTTGTTTCTTCTATACCCAAATTTCATTACCTACAGGAAGAAATCCAAAAAGTATACAAAGAAATGAAATTTGGCATATGAATGTATTTCATTTCACAGAGTTTGGAAGATTAAAGTATGTGCACCATACCATTGACACCTATTCAGTATTTCAATGGGCAATTCCTATGAGTTCTGAAAAGGCTAACTCTGTGATTGCAAACCTATTAGAAGTTGTGGGAATACCTGTGCACATTAAGATTCCAGGACATGCCTCAAATAAAATGAGATAGTTTTTTTGCATATTACAGTATAAAGCATATTACAGATATACCACACAATCTCACAGGCCAAGTAGTTATAGAAGATCTAGTTGAACTTTAAAGGATATGTTGAATAAACAGAAAGAAGTAACAATGACCCCTAGAAACAGATTACAAAATGCTTTATTAACCTTGAATTTTCTCAATGCTGGTGAGAAAAAGGCAACATCAGTGGAGAGATATTGGACAATAGAAAAATACTCCTGAGCTAAAGAAGCTGCTGTACTTAAAAAATGTGTTGATCTCAGAATGGAAACCAGGATACATCCTATGTTGGGGAAGGGGTTTTGCTTTTGTTTCTGCAGGAGAAGAAAAGCTATGGATACTGACAAAATTAATAAAAATTCAAGTTGAACAGAAGAAATCCCTTGATTAGGAAAAGTAAAAGCTCATCCACTGATGTGACATCTCTACAAGTTTTATTTTTTAATTTAAAGAACAAGGGTTGGGGAAGGGTTCTATTTCTGTCTTTACAGGATAATAGAAATACCTATCTTCCAGAAATCATAAGGCTTTTGATATCCAGATGTGTACAGCATATAGAAAGAAGCTGTTGGTACCAATCTACATAGGGTAATATCTCACTGCCTAACATCTATATCTCTTTAACACTAGGATTGTTTTTCTGATTCAATTATATATCAAGCTGGCTTTGGGGTTGGAATTTGGCTCCCTTCTTTTCTAAACCCAAGAATATTGCTAAATGAAAAAAATTCAGAGTTTCTGTCTCATATCAAAAGAGTGGCCTGGTGTGTTACAGAAGAAAACCAATAAAAAGGGACTATTGTTGTCAAGATTCTACTTCTCTCCATGCTTATTCTTGATTTCTCAGAACCCTTTCTGACATGTCATGTCATCTTTAAATCCAAACTTTCCATTTTGATATTAACAATGTTCAAGTTTTCCACAGTGACAATAAGTCTTTCCAATAGCAATCTCTGAAGTCTCCAGAAGGAAGAGAGGAACCTACAATAACAATTCTACTCAGTCCAGAAAGGTGTCATGGTACCTAAGAACATTACTCAATGATCAGCTTTGTACTGAAAACTCTTTAGGATAATTCTAAGATGAGATGGTGCATCATACTACACTTCTAGCCAGAATCTGAGACAATTTTAACCTAATTCTGAGACTGTCTGCAGACTCTATGTCTAGCCCTATTGAGACTTAACCATCTAAGCTTTCCTACAGGACCCCACAGAGATACTGTCACCCCCTAAACAGCAGGAAGTAATTATAAGAAAACAGTGTCCCTTTCTCAAATGTTTCATTTTTCTCAGAGTTATGGATGAATGATTGTAGGGTTGTGGGTAGAATGACAAAATTTGGACTCGGTATTCTTTCTTAGAAAGGAAAAAGGGGAATGGATAGGTATAGGTTATTAAAGTAGATTATTGTATTTACTAATAAACTAATTCAGTAAAATGTCACCTTAGATAATTTGCACTGATATTGATTCTTGTATATTGATACAAACGTAAACTATTCTTTTATTCTTATTTAAGATAATTTGTATATTGATACAAATATGAAACTATATTTGTTGTACACACATTCTTACTCCTGTTTGAAATATTTTGTATATTGATACACATGTAAAATTATATTTGTCATACTGTATGTATGCTCTACCTCTGTTTAGGATATTTTGTATATTGACACATATTTAGGATTATTGTTATATTGCACTATATATTCCTACATTTGCTTAAGGTATTTTGTGTATTGTCAAAATTTTGAGATCATTGTCCTAATATGGTACATCTGCTTACAGACTGTTAACCTTGTTTACATGAAGCCATAGTCATTAGGTTATTTAGGTATATAAGATTTACAGATTTATAGTCACCTATGCTTGTCATTTCTATAGTTGTGTTAGTTAGGTTCTCCAGACTTACAGAAACATATGTCAGATGGAGAGGTAATCTTCAAATACTTCATAGACTTAGAGAATATAGCATTTAAATGTTTTGATAACTTAGAATTCTGTTGACATGAGACACAATTGCTCCTGGCAGCACCTATCTGATCCTGAGAGAATGTTGGGCTTCTGAGACAGTTCCAATTGGAAGTTTATCTTCTTTTGGCACAAAATGGCTCTTGAGGCAAAGAATGGCCCTTGCCTTGAATGCTGACAGTGCAAATCTGCCCCTACTGAATGACCAGAACACAAGGAAAAGCAACTACTGAACTCTGCCAAGACAGGGTAAGGTAGTCTTTCAAAATATGTGTTTCTGGAAATAATTTGTCAGATACTCTAGGCCTGTAGCCAATTTGAATGCACCAATGATTCTGAGAAACTTTAGGTGACTGTCCAGGCTGCCAGCTGTTGCTGTCTACTCTCACAAGACTCCCAAAAGTTGCTTGTGTCTTCCCATTTCTCATGTATTATTATATTCCTTCTAAGGTCTTTGATGGGGTTGAAGTGATAGTGACAATTTTCTTGTATCTTAGCTAGAATGTACTAAGTATTAGATTCAGATTCTTCAGGATAGGACATCTTTCAGAATGGTGTCTGTAATGTACCATTTACCTATGCTTCAGACTTTTCTGTATTTTAGTATATGTCTCTAATTTGATGTTATTCTTGTTGGTTGTAGTTTCATTTTTGTTTATGTTTTTACCCTTTGTTTTCCTTGGACAATAGTTGATAATTATTCTTATTGTATATAATTTGCATTAAGATTAGAACCTTCTTATTTCGATAAAAAGGGGAAGTATAGTGGTATTTATTCTGCCCATGACCCTGGGCTATATGGCCCATGGGAGGTGGTGCTTCCTGACATTGTACATGACCTCTGATAAGGAGCTGGAGAGGGAACACAAGCCCCTTCTCCCTGCTACTGTCTGTGAGGTGGATTCACTCCTGGTCAGATCAGAGGATGACTTCTGGTGTCTGCTCTGTTCTGTATTTGTAAGTGTATTGCCTCAGTTTATATCTTAATTGCATGGATTGATATTAATATGAGATGACAATGGGATGGTAGGTAAAGAAGGAGATATGAGGAAGAATACCTAACATTAAAGATCTTTATAAAAACCATATGAATACCTACTATTTGAGTGTATACATATTAAAAGGGAGTTTAAATGGAATTGCTACATAATGGGGTAGAAGGGCAAGCAAAACCACACCTAAACATTATATGTTGCAAACCAAAATGACCAGTATCAGGAATGCATTTTTTTTCCATTGGGAGTGCTTGAACAAAGAAGTTCCATAAAGCATCTACTCGAACTGTTTATAGATACTTGCAGTGAAGATTTCAGATTGTAAACCATGGTAATGCTAATATAGCTAAAATTTTTATCTCTTTTATGTAAGCTTCTGAGACTTGGATCCATATCTTACAGTTTAAATGGACTCCAGGTAAGTAATACTGTCATTCAATATCCTAAGCCTCCCTTCATACTGATTCCTGGGGGTGAGCTCTGTCTCTGTCTCTCTGTCTCACTGTCTCTCTGTCTGTCTCTGTCTGTCTCTGTCTGTCTCTGTCTGTCTCTGTCTGTCTCTGTCTGTCTCTGTCTGTCTCTCTCTGTCTCTCTCTCTCTCTCTCTCCTTCCACTAGCATTGGAACTACTTTGACACCACCAACTACTGGAACCACAGGCCCAGGGTTTCAAGTACACACCCAAGATATCCCTAAGCTCCATGTCTTAAATTTATGTCCCTAGTCTACATCTCTTCCAGAAGATTTCCAATCAACTAAAGATGGAAAACTGCTCCAAATTGAAATGAACAAGTCCTGGACTACATAAAAAATGATGTAAACTGACTGTTTTCTGACAGAATTTCAAACTAGGACTTCCAGACTATTCCCACATTGCCTGTACTTTACTAGTCCCAGGTGGTCCTGCATAAAACAAAATACATGTCCCCCAGCTTTCAGTCCATTTCTCTCTCTGGGCCTTTGACCAGCAACCCAAAATTCCAAACTCTGACAACTTATCCTTAATTTAAGGTAAGAAGCAGACACTGAAGGGATTATGTCACACCTTATCATCAACAAAAGGTCTGGAATGTCAGATCCAAAATGGGACAAATGTATAATTGTGGTGTGTATTATCATACCAATGGGCATGCTTGCCTCCAGCTTCACTCAGTACCTATGGCTCTTCTCAGATTTCCTCACTCCACCTATTACCTTAAACTTCTCCAACTCATGGGCTTCCCTTCCCCCAACTTCCTTCTCACTGCTATTTAACCCTGCAATTTTAGCTATGTGTTTCTCTCTCTCTCTCTCTCTCTCTCTCTCTCTCTCTCTCTCTCTCTCTCCCTTTCCATACTTTCTTGGCTCTCTCTCTTTTGCCCCATTCTCTCTTGTTCCTCTCTTGTCTTCTTTTGCCATTCCCCCACCCCTGTGGCTTGGTTCAGTCTTGTGTGCATGTTTAATCAATTAATTTCTCTCCTTGATCTGGGTTATTCTAGATGTCTCTGGTAGTACTCTCTTTTGTATCTATAATAAAAACCTTCTGAAAAATACCTTGGAGTGGTCATGCCATCACTTTACATAGCCATTAGAATGGAATAGCTGATATTGTTAATAGGATGATAACAAGTTATCAGCATTGTTCTGCTAGGTGAACATAGCAATAAAATGGCTCCTAAGGATATAATACTATACACATATATCAACCTATACTAGAAAAGTTTCTTCTTGTAGTATATGGTAATTAATACAGAAACCCACAGCTATACAGCACATAGAGATGAGAGATTTGGGACTGTTCAATTCTAAATGGGATATTTATATTACTATCCTCTCCTCAAGAATTAGGGATCTGTGCAGAAGAAGGGGCAGAAATATTTCGTGATCTAAAGTTGATAATTTCAATGAATCATTGTTTTTCAAATATAACAAAACAGGGCACATATGAATGCACAGCAATTGTAACGATATTCAAAAGATTTGCACAAACTTCACCCAAACAAAATCCAAGCAGAGAGGAGGAGAAACACGCATGAAGTCTCATCCCTAGAAAAGAAGCTCTTCACAATGGACAATTGCTGGAAGAACAAAAATAAATCTTCTTAAATGAAGTATACCAAGCATACTCTAGAATATTCCTTCTACTCAGAACTCTAAACATAAATTAGAGTCCATGCTTGTGCATAGTGAGTGTGTGTGTGTGTGTGTGTGTGTGTGTGTGTGTGTGTGTAAGAGAGTAGAAAAACAAAGTATGAAGGATGTTGAAAAAATTGAGGTAGAGGAAAGTATATGACTAAAATATATTCTATGAAATGTTTTCACATATTATGAAAGAACAAAATTTTTAACTCACATTTTCTTTAAAATATCCAATGTCCTTTAACTATAGGTTCATGTAAAACAAAACAACAACAACAAAAAAGAATAGTTTAATGCTTTTTACTCCAGAAGGGAATAACCAGGCCATAAACTAGTCCAACTTAAGCAAAACCAGTCTGTACATCACGTAGCTCAATACCTGGCATCTAGGACACAGTTCCAGTCTTCTGGGCTACAATGGGTGTTGTCAGCTCCACTTCTTTTTCTCTGCTTTCCACAATACAAACAACTTGTATCTAATGCTTAGGCTTTATCCACTTCACAACAGTCAGTGTACTTAATAGTCACTTCATGTCCTTGGCATCTTCTGTATAGTAGATTATCTACTGTAACTGAAGCTGTACCATCATCAATGGTATCATGTCCTCCTTGAGTTCATATTTCCATGGCTGTGTTGTTGTTCAAGTATGATATTTCTTTTTCTTTCTCTCTAGGCTCTTGTATTCTTAGTAACTCCTTCTTTCAGACTGTTCCTGGATCATTAAGGAGTTGCTTTAAATATCCCATTTAGGCCTGAGACTTTGGCCATCCTTTTTTTCTCAGCATCTTGTGTAGCCATGAGTCTCTAATTTTATGTCTGTTTACTGCAAGGGTTCTCTGATTAAAGAAGGGAGAAGCAGCCGGGCGTTGGTGGCGCATGCCTTTAATCCCAGCACTTGGGAGGCAGAGCCAGGCAGATCTCTGTGAGTTCAAGGCCAGCCTGGGCTACCAAGTGAGCTCCAGGAAAGGTGCAAAGCTACACAGAGAAACCCTGTCTCGAAAAACAAAAAAACAAAAAAAAACAAAAAAAAAATAAAATAAATAAAGAAGGGAGAAGCCTTTGTCTGTAGGTATACACATCAATACTTAGGTAATGGGTTGTTACAATAACAATTCAGTTAAGAAGGTATTCTAGCATTACCATCATGATTTAATAATTTCCCAGTCATGAATTTTGGTTTGGTTTATAATATTAGGAATAGATTACAACTTCTGGAGCATACATTAACTTAGGTGTTGAATTAGGGGCAGTTGAACTTCATTTATTTTTAAATCTAGGTGAAATACTTATGGATGAAATTTTACAGTATTGGTATATCAGTGCTTAATCCCCTCCCTTTTTATATCTATTGGTGGTAGTTTTATGGAACTGGAGCCCCAATTTCATATTTCATAATTGGAATATACATACTTCTTTTACCTTAATGCATTCTCCACTCATTAGCATATACTGACCTTTTCCCATTGTGACTAATTTACTTTAAAGTCTACATTATCAGTTATTAAAAGAGTTATTTCAGAATGTTTTTTATTTCCTCTTGTTTGGAAAATTAACTTCTCTTTTGACTTCAATCTGTGGGTATCTTTGCCTTTGAAGTGTGAATCCAATTTACATTTGGAAAAAGTCAAGTTTTTTTTTAAATCCAGCTTTCAAGTTTGTGTCTGCTAATTAGAGAGCTAAAAACATTAACATTTAAAATTATGATCAAGTTATATCTACTAATTTTTATAATATTAGCAATATTTTTTGTTACTTGGAATATTGTTTTCTCCCCTCTTATATGGATTAGCTTCTTTTTTACTTGATAGAAATAATGAATGGATTATTTTTTTAGTTTCCTTTTTTATCTATTCCACCTAAGAAGTATTATCTCCACCCAGTGTAATCTAGACAACCTTTTTTCTTTATATTTATGATTATTTAATTATATATTGTAATGCAGGCTTGATTGTCCTATATTGCTTTAGCTCATATTTGTTGATAAATTGTGTGATTTTTTTCAGAAATTAGATAAAACTCATGGGTATAGCAGTCCTGGTTGGCTATTATTCACTTTAGTTCTTGAAATGTATAAGTCCACGGTTTCCTGGTTAATTGGGATTTGGTTGAAAAGTTTGTTTTCTTTTGATACATTTGCCTTAACAAGTTATGTAACATTTTTTCTTACACTTACTGTTTGTTTTGTACATTTGGTATATCATCTATAATGTACCATGGACAGGTTCTTCTATGATCATATATATTTATGGTTCTAGGTGTCTCTAGATGTTCATTTACCTCTTTAGCTGGAAATAATTTGCAATGATTTAATTGAATATACCTTTTTGATCCCTCAGGTTTTATCTCAACTATTTTGCTACCCCATGACCTCTTAGATTAGGTCTAGGGATCATCCCTAGTTGATAATTATTGGTTATGTTTATTTGTTTTTAATTGTTGATGTTATTGTTTTTTTTATTTGTTTGTTTGTATTGATTTATTTGTGTTGTTGTTTTCAGTGCTGATATTTAAAGGCCAGTTTTCTAGATTCAGTGCAGCATTCCAACTGTAAGCTGCCTAAGAAGTTGTTATATATATAACAACTAAAATATTTCATGGACCTTAATCTTTGAACATCATTATTGAAATAGTATATGTTACTCTATTCTTGTTTCTTCTCATGCTCTGAAGGTAATTTACTATTTCACTAGTCTGATATTATCATGTTGCAAAATAAAAGTTCTACATAATATATAAAAACAGATTTTTTCCTGCAAATTTAGAACTCAGCATAGAAAATATAACTTCTTTTCATTTTCAATTTATGACTGAAAATAAAAATTATGAATTCTAAACACTTGATACAAAAGCATAGTTATTATCTTAAATTATCTTATTTTAACTACCTGAGAAAAGAGACAGTAGCAAGTAAATTATAACAAAGAGAATTGCAGAGGGAAACAGAATTAGAAACAAACCTATGACATTAATATTGAATCCACTGAAAACCCAACAATTCACCTCTTGAATAGTATGAATTTACTGCCCAGTCAATTGTCAAATGGAGCTTTGTCTCACTGCTTTTATCTTTCCTGACCTTTTTCCTGTATCTTTGAAAGACTTCCTACTTGATAGGACCAAAAAGAAGTGTTTGGACATCTGCTATTGCTCATGTTAATAAAGTCATGTTATAGACATATACAAGCACACACCCACATACACATCTTCAGGCACACATGCACACACAATACACACATATACACATGAACAGTGCATGCATGCACAATGCACACATGCATGTATATACAACATACATATATGATCACGTACACATACATGCACACACACACTCTGGAACACATGCATACACAGCACATACATAGACACACACCTGTATGCACATACTCTGGCACACATGCACATACAACACACATACACATGAACAATGCATACATGCACAGTGCATGCACACATGTACACACTTCACACTGACATGATCATATATACATGCATGCATGAACACACACATGCTTACATACACACATACACACACATACGTACACACACACACACACATACACACACACACACACACACACACACACACACACACACACACACCCCTTCAGTGGCAGCAGAGCAGGAAGACAGACTTTGAAGGAAACTTGCTCCTAGGCTTGCATGATGTCAGGATAGTCAAATAGTATTTAGGTATAAAAAGAATCCTTCTGAGTGATGAATACCATGTAGTATTGTGACCTTGATTGAACCTTAACATTAAACCCAACAAATTATTTCCTAAACATTCTCAGTCCTGGTTGAGAAGGATTTTAAATATGACTTTAGCTAACAATTTTGGATAAAATGCTTTAATATCCACTTATTTTAATAAAATGAATATATATGGCACCAAGTAAATCAATTATTTTTAGTAATTGGGGTAAATAACAACTTGACTTATATAAACTACATTATTGGGTGACAGAGATGAAACTACAACAACCTTTCCTCAGGATCTCTGTCCTGTCTGGAGAGAAGAAAACAAGGGCCCACCTGGTGCCTTGAAGTTCTCAGTGGTTAGGGACTATTATGGTGAGGATATATTTGGTAGAGTACAGAGAAATGAGAGAGACAGATGTTTAGTGTCCTGTGGAAAGAGGAGGTCAAGGTGATTAGTAGTGGGCTAAGGTGGATTGTCTGTTTGCCATGTGGGGCCATGGTGATGTCTAGGCCTGTGCTGCTGCTAAGAGCCATGTGTTGCCCTGTGGCTCTGCTTTAGCCATGGTCTGGATAGATGACTATGGCTCCTGTTATCACAGAAGGCCAATAAAGTAGGGCTGCATAGAGTGGGTCCGACCCCTCACGGACTGCAGCACTAGGCAGAACTAGTCCTACCCTATACCAGCTGCAACACTCCAAGGAGTATATCCTGCCCCTCACCTGCGAAGTAAGACAGAGTTGACCTTGTGGTAAAAGCAGGGGAGAGCTGGCCCTGGGGACATGAGAGTGGGAAGGCTGGTCCCACACATATGGTGGCACAGGCAAAGGAAAGATGTCATTGGTTCCTTGCACCTCACCACCTGAGGCAGGCAGGAGAACTGACCTTGCTCCTAACCATCTGTATGTCTAGGGAGAGTGGATCCTGCACTTTGCCTGGGCAGCTGAGTGGAACTGAACATATTTATAGGGACTTAGGAGATCTATCACTGCCCTTCATCTGCCATAGGGTGGCAAGAGAGGGAGAGATGCCCTGCTCTCCTGTTTCCCCACCCCTCATTGCCTGCTGTAGGTGGAGGAACTGCCCATGAGGTCATGAGAACTGGAGAGCTGGCCTGGCACATCACTGGCTGCAGAACTCAGGAGAGCAGGCCCAGCATCTTGCCTGGGCAGTACAGCAGAACTGACTCTACTGGTTAGGGCACAGGTGAGCCTCCTCTGAGGTCATGAGAGAGGGAGAGCTGGCCCCACACCCCTCATCTGCCATCGGGTGACAAGGGTGAGGAAAAGATGCCCTCCTCCTGTTTGTGAATCACTACATGAGTCAGGTGTGAGGGCTGACCTTGCCTCTAGACAGGTGCAGCACTCCAGAGAGTGGGCACTGCACCTCACCTGGGCAACACAGTAGAGCTGACCCTGTTGGCAGGGGAACAGGTAATACAACCCTGAAGACATTAGGGGACTCCACTCCCTCATCTGCCATATGGTGGTATGGGTGAAGGAGAGAAGCCTCCTTCCCCCTTGAAGACTGTCTGTTGTAGAAGATTAGGAGGGCTAGCCCTGAGGTCACAAGAGTGAGAGTTCTTGCCCTGCCTCTCACCAGCTACAACATTCAGTAGAGTGACTCCTGTAACTTGCCTTGGTAACACAGTAGAGCAGGCTGTGGTGTGGTAGGTATGTGTGATCCTGCCTTGAGGGTGTGACAGTAGGCAAAATGGCCTGCAACTTGCTGCTTACTGCAAAGGCTCAGTTAGCTGCAGAGGTGATGGAAAACTCACCCTGGTGATAAAGATGAAGGAGAGCTGCTAGGCTGACTAACCCAGCAATTACTCAGGCCCAGAACCAAGTCTATGAGATGGTCCGTCCCAATATTCACCCCACAATATCCTGGAATACATGAAGGGGCTGGTCCTGCAGAAGCAAAGCTGGAGGACACAGGACTGTGAGGGTCTAGTATCAATAGTGTAGCAGAAACCAAGTGCCTTGAAGGACATCAATAACTAATTGCAATGAACACTTGCACATAAAGATGTACTAAAGGGTATATTGTGTGACTCTTTTTGTGATATTACAGCTTCCACGATGAGATTTTTCTTTCCTTCTTTTTCTTTAAATTTTTCTGTTAAATTTTATTTTGTTTTATATTGGGGGAGGTTGAAATGGCAGAAGGAAGATGTGAAGGGATGGGGAGATGAGTGGGATAGAGATGCATGATATAAAAATCCACAAAGAATCAATAAAAAGTTAAATTAGGAAAACAAAACAACAACAACAAAAAAAAAAACAACAAAAGCAAACAGTAACAAAAATCTGCCTGTATGAAGATCATATAGGCTGTTAAAGAGAAAATGAACAAATCCGTTGAAGAAACCCAGGAGAACACAACAATGAAGAAATGAATAAATCTATTAAAGAAAAAAAGGAAAACAGAAGCAGTGCAAGGAAATGAATACTATTCAAGATCTAAAGGAAAACGTAGAAGTAACAGAATTGATGAAAAACAAAAAACAAACAAGTAAACAAACAATAACAACAAAAACACAAACTGGAGTTAATATTGGAAATGAAAACTTTGAAATTCAATAGAAACTAAAGAGGCAAGATCCACCAAAAGAATAAAAAAGATGGAAGAGTAAATTTCAGGCATTGAGTATATGATAGAAATAATGACTACATCACTCTACCTAACATCTAAAAATTTTAACTAAATTAAAATCTAAATTTAAGTTAAATCTAAATTAAAATCAGGAAATCTAAAAATTTCCTGACACAAAATATCCATGAATTTGGGGACACTATGAAAAGATCAAATCTAAGAATAATTGAAATAGAGTAAGGAGAAGCAAATAAGCTTAAACGCCAAGATAGTATTTTCTTTTTTTTTCCATTTTTCTTTATTAAGAAATTTTCTACTCAATCTACATACCACCCACAGATCCCACCTCCTCCCTCCTCCCACCTCCCAGCCCTCCTTCCCAAGCCACCCCACATCCCCCAAATCAAGGTCTCCCATGGAGAGTCAGCAGAGCCTGGCACACTGAGCCTAGGCAGGTCCAAGCCCCTTCCCACTGCACCAGGCTGTGCCAGGCATCACACCACAGTCAACAGAATCCCAAATGCCTGCCCATGCAGCAGGGACAGATCTCGATCCCCCTATCTGGGTGCCCCCCAAATAGTTCAAGACAAACAACCGTATTCCATATCCAGAGGGCCTAGTCCAGTCCAATTGGGGCTCCACAACCACTAATCTACAGTTCATGGGCTTCCACTAGTGTGGCCAGTCATCTCTGCATGTCTTCCCATCATGATCTCGATGTCCCACGCCTGCAGAATCCCTCCTCTCTCTCATTGATTGGATTCCCAGAGCTCAGCCTGGTGCCTAGCCATGGAACTCTGCATCTGCCTCCCTCAGTCACAGGACAAAGGCTCTATGATGACAGTTAGGGTATTCACTAGACTGGTCACCAGAGTAGATCAGTCCAGGTACCCTCTGGACCACTGCCAACAGTCCAAGGTGGGGTTTCATTCATAAGTAGATACTAGATGTGAGGGAAGGGATGGCCAGACTGCAATTCACAGCTCCAAAGAGACTATCTAACAGGGAAAGACCCCAGGAGGGACACCTGGATGACCCAGTGAATAAGTAGATGAGATCTACATTAGCGGACTGGGTGTGGGGGAGTGGCGGAGGGCAAGGAGTGGGGGATGAGAACAAAGGGAAATGGGAAGGTCGAGGTGGAACAGGGACAGAGTGGGAGGGCAGAGAGGGAGATACCATGATAGATGAGGACATCATGGTAATAGGAAGAGGCAGGGTGCTGGGGAGGCTCTCAGGAATCCACAAGGATGACCCCAGATAATATTTTCAACAAAATCATAAAATAAAGTTTTCCTAGTTGTACTCTCAAAGGTGACTCTAAAATCCAGAAAGGTCTGGAAAGATTGCTGCAGACTCTAATAAGAGACCACAGATGCCAGCCCAGAATATTACAATCAGCACCATAGGTGAAGAAAATAAGATATTCCATGATAAAATAAAATTAAAGAAATATTTATCTACAAATGCAGACCTACAGAGGATGCTAGAAGAAAAACTCCAACCTAAAGAGATTAACAAAAACAATGAAAACCCAGAAAATAAATAATGCCTGAACACAAAAATTAAAGGAAAAGAAACACACACACACACACACACACACACACACACACACACACACACACCCTATCACCACCTCAGAAATCACCATCACTACCAATAACATCAAAATAACAGGAATCAATGATCACTGGTCTCTGATATATCTCAATATCAGTGGTCTCAATTCCTCAATAAAACGACATAGACTAACAAAATAGATGAAAAAAGAGGACCCATGCTTTTATTGCATACGAGAAACACAGCTCAACAACAAAGATAGACATTACCCCTGGGTAAAAGGCTGGAAAAATATGTTCTATACAAATGGACCTAAAAAAATAAGCTAGTGTAGCCATTTTAGTATCTGACAAGATAGACTTCAAACCAAAACTAATCAGAAGAGATAAGGAAAGATACTACACACTCATCAAAGAAATAATCCACCAAGATTATATTTAAATTCTTAGCATTTATGTTCCAAACACAAAGATAACCAAGTTGTTTTTTTTTCCAGCAGAACCACCACTATAGTTGAAATCACTCATGTATTGACCCTAACATATGAATTGTGGGAGACTTCAATTCCACACTGTTACCAACAGACAGGTTGCCTAGAAAAAAACTAAACTAGGAAATGTGGGAGCTAACAGACCTTAATAATCCAATAGTTCTAACAGATATTTACAGAACATTTGACCTAAACAGAAAAGAATGTATCTTCTTCTTAGAATCTTATGGAACTTTCTCCGAAATTGATCACATTCTTGAAAACAATGCAAGTTTAAACAGATATGAGAAATTTGAAATAAATCCTTGCACCCTTTCATTACACCAATGATTAAAGATGGATCTCAGCAACAGTAGAAATAATAGAAAGCCTAAAAATTGGTGGAAACTGAACACCTGTCTACTGATGAAAAATGTGTCAAGACTCTGGTTGATGGTGCATACACCTTTAATTCCAGCACTTACAAGGCAGAGGCACAAGGATCTCTGAGATTGAAGCCAGTCTGGTGTACATAGTGAGTTACAAGAGAGCCAGGACTACACAGATAAACCCTGTATCAAAAAAGGGTAGAGAGAGAAATAAAGAAATTAAATACAATCTATAATTGAATGAAAATGAATATGCATACCTAAACTTATGGGATACAATGAAAGCAGTTCTAATAGACTTGTTTATAATACTAAGTGTCTATATAATAAAACTGGAGACATCTCACACCAGTTACTTATGAGCACAACTGAAACCTCTACAACAAAAAGAAGAAATCACCCCCTAATGAGTAAATGGTAAGAGATAATTAAACGTATGGCTGAGGTCAATAAAATAGAAACAACAACAACAACTAAACAATACAAAGAATCAGTCCAACAAGGACTGATTTGAGAAACTAAATAAGATAGACAAACCCTTAAACAAATTAATTAAAAGGCAGAGAGAATATCCAAATGAGCAAAATCAGAAATGAAGAGGGCTACATGATGACAAACACTGAGGAAATCTAGAAAACATAAGGACATTCTTTAAAAACTTGTACAGCACCAAATTGGAAAATTGAAAAGAAATGGATAATTTTCTTAATAGATGCCATTTACCAAACTTTTCTCAATATCAAAAAAGCAATTTAAGCAGACACATAACCCCTAATGACATAGAAACAGAAAGTCTATGAGACTTTCAAAGAAGAGTTAACACTAATACTCCTCAAATTATTTCATAAAATAGAAACAAAAGAAACATTGCTGTGTTACCTTCATACCCAAATCACATAAGACCAATCAAAGAGAGAATTACAAAACAAGTTCTCTTATGAACACAGATGGAAAAATAATAAAATACTTATAAACTGAATTCAAGAATATATCAAAAATAGTCTTCTCCATGATCAAGTAAGCTTAGTTTTAGAAATACAGAGATAGTTTAATATACTAAAAACCAGTCAATGTAATTCAAAGTAAAAATTGAAAGAAAAATTCCATATTGTCATCTATATGATGGAGAAAATGCCTTTGATAAAATCTAACACCCCTTCATGATAAAATTTCTTAAGAGACTGGGATACAAGGGACATAGCTCAGCATATAAAGGCTGTTTACACCAAGATGATAGCCAATATCACCCAAAATGGAGGGGAAACTCAAAGCAATTCCACTAAAATCAGGAATACTTTCTCCATACCTATTCAATACAGTACTTGAAGTCTTAGCTAGAGCATTGCAAAAACTGAAGGAGACTAAGCGGATTCAAGTTGGAAAGATAAAAGTCAAATGATTTTTATTTGTAGATGACATGATCGTATAAATTGTTCTGTGTGATTAGTTCACACTGCCATTTCCAGACTGACAATAAAGTTGAATTAGAAGACAGAGTTTATTATGGCCAGAACAAACCATAGAGTTTTTGTTTGGTCCAAATTAGGATAGAGGGAAACAGAAAGAATAGGGAGGAGCTTAGAAAGGTTTGTTGGTTTTTTTGATCTGGGAATGTGGAGAGGCAGGGTCAGCTGATCATTTCTCCATCACTCTGTGGATCTATCATGCTTCCACCCCAATATCTGACTCTGTAGTTTTTATTGATAAAAGAATAGTTTAGATAAATAATACAATAAATAAGTGACCCTACAAGTCCCATCAGGAAACTCCTACAGCTGATAAATACTTTCAGTAAAGTAGAAAGATAGACAATTAACTCAAAAAATCAGTAGGTCTCCAATATACATATAACAAATAGATTGAGAAAGAAATCAGAGAAACATCAACTTTCACAATAGCCTCAAATAATACAAGATATTTTGAGATAACTCTAACCAGGAAAGGAAAAACTTGTATGATAACAATGTCAAGTCTTTGAATAAAAAAAGTGAAGAAAATAGAAATTGAATCAGATGATGGAAGGATCTCCCATGTTCATGGATTGGTGGGATTAAAATAGAAAAATCTGAGATTAAATTGGCCATCCTAAAAAAGAAATCTATAGATTCAGTGTGATCTCAATAAAAATTCCAACAGTTTCTTCACAGATCTTTAAAGGACAATTCTCAAATTCATATGAAAACGTATACCAAAACAAGATACCTAAAACTCTCTAGAAAAAGAAAGCAACTCCTGGAGGTCTCAGTACTACTAACTTCACATTATGCTATGTAGGTATAATAATTAAAACAGCATGGTTTTGACATAATAAGAGACATGTTGATCACTGGACTCTAACTAAAGACCAACACATAAACCCAAACACATAGTGACACCTGATTTTCTATATTTTAAAAAAAGCCATACATACACACTGGAAAAATACAGCATCATCAACCTATGGTGCTGGTAAAACTGGATGTTTCCATGTAGAAGAATGTAAATAGACCCATACCTATCACCCTGAACAAAATGCAACTCTAAATGAATCAAAGATCTCAATATAAAAACCTGATATTTATTCTGGCCAGAATAAACCATAGAGTTTTAATTTGACCCAAATTAGGAAAGAGAGAAACAGGAAGAATAGGGTGGGGCTTAGAAAGATTTATTGATTTTTTTCTTTCTGGGAAGGTGGAGAGGCAGGATCAACCTGATTTTAAAAAAGAAGAGAGAAGAAGCCCTGAACACATTGGCCCAAGAGAAGACATTTTGAACAAAACACCCTTAATGTAGGCATAAGGATCAACAATTAATAAATGGGACCTCAGGAAACTGAAGATCTTTTGCATGGCAAAAGACATTGTCATTTGGCCTAAACGGCAATGTACGGAACAGGAAAAGATTTTGCCAACTCAACATCTGATAAGGGGCTAATAGAAAAATTATATAAATAACCCAAAGTACTTCTTATCAAAATTCAAATAACCAAGGTAAAAAAATGTTCAGTTCTAAATACAGAGTTCTCAAAAGAGGAAACTTAAATGGCTGAGACACACTTAAACACTCAAATTCCTTAGTCACCAGGGAAATGCAAATCAAAACTACATTGAAATTCCATCTTAAACATGTCAGAATGACTAAGATGATAAATAGCACATGGGACAGATCATGCTAGCAACAATATGGGGAGCAAGGGAAATACTTTGTCATTGTTGGGGGGGAGGCAGACTTGTACAACCACTATATAAACCATCAAACTGTTGCAACATTGGAGAAAGGAATTAGTGGTAGCCTGGATCTGTGTTCCCAGGACAGGATCACTCATATTTAGCTCTAGAATTAGGTATCTATTATGCCTGTTGAAGATGGAATAATATATTTGTTTGACTTGTTTAATGTCACATAGTTATATAGGAATGAGCCACCTTAGGGTTGCAAGGTGGCACTCACAAGCATACAAGCCAGAAGAGAGGATGGTAAATGGAAACACATTTTATTATATTTAAACATTGAACAACACACGCATGCACACACACACACACACACACACACACACACACACACACACACACACACACACACATCAGTACCCAGCTCATATATACACATCTGTTTGTATGCTAGTTAATATACTTTAAGGAAAATTTGTTTTAAAAGTTAATAAGAGAATTTATGGGTATAGTTTCCAATGTTACCAAGAGACAAAATTTCACATCAAACCCAAAGATCCTCTGGCTCTTATCATCTTTCTTACCCCTATTCTGCAATATTTGCTGAGCCTAACTTGTGACAAATGTTTTTAGATCCATTAGGTTTTATGCTGATTTAGCAAAATATTGGTTGTAGATTTTCCTCCAATAACCATGATTTCACTAGCACAGAGTAGTTAACTAGGATTCCAACATGTCCCCAACATGTTAGCTAAATGTGAGATGAACAAGGATGACAATAATGAACAGGCAATACTGGATGGGGGAAAGCCCATAAGGTTTAAACCACACACAATCTACTAGAGAGAGTAAATCTGAGAGCAGGAGAGGTGTTCTCCTCAGGAAAGAGCACATCAATTGTTAACCCAGTGTTAAACCACCAGCCATGAAAAAATACATACAAGTAACATTATATGGACTTAAAAGATTTTATTTAGTTTTATATATATATATATATATATATATATATATTATATATATATATATATATAACTATTTTATACTATATCTACTTTTAGCTGGAAGTTTTTCTGTGTTCTGCCAAGTTCTCAGCTGCTCAGACACTAGTAAACACACAGAGGCTTATATTAATTAAAACTGCTCAGCCATTATCTCAGGTCTACCACTGACTAGCTCCTACACTCAAACTCATCCCATTTCTGTTAATCTATATGTTGCCATATGTTTCATGGCTTTACCTGTGTGCCATTACATGCTGCTCCCTAGATGGCAGGCTGGCTTCTCCTGACTCACCCTTCCTCTTCCCAGAATTCTCCTTGTCTGCTTATCCTGCCTATACTTCCTGCAGGGCTACTGGTCAATCAGTGTTTTATTAAACCAGTGTGCAAAAGCATATCCCACAGTATGTACTATATACAAATACTTATATGCAATATATGTAAAAAGAGGCCATTAATTTGAAGAAGACTATGGAAGGGAGGCATGTAATTAAAATACAATTTCAAAAAAAAAGACAATGAGAAATCTTTAGAACTTTATTTGAAGGCATGTTTTATTTTAACACATATTTCAAGATGATAATTGTTTCTTCTGCTTCCATATAGTTCTTTATCTAAAGAGTTCAGCTCTAAAATGTCACTTCACTGACCTGTTCCATGAAAGAGGTAACAGTCCTTTAGGCATAGAAAACAAGGCAAAAGGGGGAAGTATTTCTTTCTGTATGGTTTTGCCTTTGTATAAATTACATATCCATGTATATTTTCTCTATAGATCAATGTTTGTAGACTTTTAAAAAATTCAAATTCTTTTAGTGTGTTTCACATTCAAACACTGTGTGAAGTATCAGAAAGAGCAGTGCCTAAAGAGGTATAGGACAGTGATTCTCTTTTAACAACTCTGAAACTCCATTAAGCCTCCTATTCATATACTAATGAGCAAAGGAATACATAACGAAGTCCTTTGAGAAGTAAATCTCACATGTTTAATACTCAAACCAAAGTCCCTCAGCATGGGAATCAGAGCCAGTTACAGTTACTTTGTGGCTAATCAGTGTTGGGAAGTACCCATTGTTTAGTGGGCAGAGCATGATGAAAGAAGGCAAAAGTCTCTGAGATCCTGCAGTTCCAAAATGAAGTTCCAAGAAATTTTTCTATCAATATCTACAGAGTCCCCATAGGTCACTCATCAGAAAATTATATCTTATATTATCATATTAAATTTGGTAAAATGTTTATTAGGTCTTTAATTCCTTTTATTGATTGTTACTAATTTTTCTTCAGTGTTGGAAAATATACTCACAAATGTAAGCCTTGAAAAAGAAAATTAATTTTAACTAAGCTCTATACTATCACATCACTATGGTGATATTTTAATTGTACTGAAATGTGATTTTATTTGTATGTTAATAAATAAAGTTGCCTGGGGGTCAGAGCTAATAGAAATCCATAGCAGAAACTGGGTGGTAGTGGTGCACACCTTTAATTCCAGCTCTTGGGAGGCAGAGCTAGGAAGATCTGTGTGTTCAAGGATACAGCCAGCATGTAGACACATGCCTTTAATCTCAATACCAACCATAGAAGACCTGGAGGTTTGTACAGACAGGCAGTGATGAGGAGGTTATGTGGTTGGGTTTACAACCAATGAGAAGGCAGAATAGAAATTCTATAAAACAGAAAAACAGACAGGAAGTAGTTCTCTTGGCTGAAGAGAGGACAGCTGCAGCAGTGAAGGGTAAAGCTCTTAGCTCTGACCTCTTGGGCTTTCATCTCTGCATTGGCTCTGTGTTTTTTATTTAACAAGACCGTTCTACATTTGGTGCCCACATGGCAAGAATTCATTAAAAACCACTAGGCTTAGTGGTGGGTTTGGTTTCCTGCCTGGGCAGGTTCGACTCCCTAGGGCCCGGCTCCCTAGCTCGACTTAGGACTCAGGCCTGCCAGAGCTACTGCTAATTGCAGTAGTTACACTCAACTGCAGATAGGCTGCTCTTGGATGAAACAGCAATGCACGTGGTTGGAGCTTAAGGAAGACAGAGCCCAGGCTCCACTGGGCTCAGGCGGGAACACATGGCTGGATTTAAGCTTTTAGCCAGAACTTGTGGCTACGCTTTCTTGCTTGTTTGATTTCTCTCTCTCTCTCTCTCTCTCTCTCTCTCTCTCTGGATTTGGACACTAGGTACCTGTTTTGAAATTCCCTCAGATTTCTACTGTTCTATGCAGACTTGGTAAGTCAATTAAGATATCAGATACTTTAAAGGAAACTATTTAAAAGAGAATTTTTTTCCACATTTAAAAAAAATGGGTTTTATGTGTACATTGGAAGAAAATTGGGCTTTGTTTGAAATTTTAGGCAGTCTGACAATGGAACAATGCTGTAGGATAGTCTGTATGTCAAATTACTCTGATTGGTCAATAAATAAAACACTGATTGGCCAGTGGCTAGGCAGGAAGTACAGGTGGGACTAACAGAGAGGAGAAAAGATCAGGAAGGTGGAAGGAGACACAGCCAGCCGCTGAAAGGACAAGCAGCATGTGAAGATGCTGGTAAGCCATGACCCATGTGGCAAGGTATAGATTTATAGAAATGGATTAATTTAAGATATAAGAACAGTTAGCAAGAAGCCTGCCATGGCCATACAGTTTGTAAGCAATATAAGTCTCTGTGTTTACTTGGTTGGGTCTGAGTGGCTATGGGACTGGCAGGTGAGAGAGATTTGTCCTAACTGTGGACCAGGCAGGAAAACTCTATATGAGAAGATTAATATTGATCGAATTATGCACTTTATTACTTTTCTTATCCTCATTTTGCTATTTAAAAAGATAGTCAATTTAAGTTTCCAGATAAAAGTTTTAGAAAAACCTGTTAAACCAGTTAAAATGAATTATGGAGAAATCAAATTCAGATAGAAGAAGTTAAAAGTGAAGTTGTTTCAAGATTGGATCATAAGGTTACAGAAAGAAAGCCTGTTTTCACACAGTCACCCTTAATTTATCTGCTAACCATACAGCAAATACCTGATCAAGTGAATACATAAAATATTTGGACTCCAATTGAAATGTTAGATTTACGAAGGTTTAAGGAGGCAATATTATCTTATGGCATGCATTCCCCATATGTAAAGCAAATGTTAAACACCTGGTCAACTTATAATAGGAATATACCACAGGACTGGTGGGAGCTGGCACGTGCTGTTCTGGAATCCGGACAATGGCTCCAATGGCAAATGTGGTTCAAGGAGGAGGCTAAACACATAGGAAAACAATAAAGGAATACAAGT
>CABHPR010128085.1:0-31435 GCA_902168415.1 Peromyscus melanophrys
AAAAAAAAAAAAGCTAGATCATTGCTTGATGGTTGCCTTGTCAATGAGCTTCAAAATGTTACCTGCATGATTGTGAAGTGCTCAGACATTTCAATATGAATAATGCACATCAGCTTTCATTTTCTTTGTAGTTTGACTGTGTAGAAATATAAGCAAAGCCCAAGTACTTAATTCATGAAGCCTGGAAGGACTTGTGTGGTGCAAACTGCAAGCTTCACTTTACTTGATTCTCCTTTGCTTATTTTCCATCTGGCCTGATTGACTAGAAGTTCCCAGGTAAAGGTTCCCAAGTCTTTGCTCTATGGTGGCAGGATGGTGAGGTAGAAAGGTAGTAGAAAACAATGTGAGAACAGAAAGGAGAAGAGAGAAACAGGATGTGAATGAGGCAAAAGTGGGTGTTTGTCCAACATAGGGTAAACAGAAAGAGTCCCTGCCACCAGCCAACTCATTGCTTCACCCCTCTTCAGTGAATGTTTTAGTGCAGTTGATTTAACTATATTTATTTTGAGAGGATTTGTTCTAAGAACATTTAGGCAGAAAACATTTGATTGAGGAACTGTAAGATCCAGGATCTGATGGCCACAAAAGAACCTTACTTTGTTTGGAACCCTGAGGTCTGGACATGCATTTGCAACTACTTAAAGCCTTTTCTACTCTCATTGTCAGGTAAAATAACAGTGGGGAATTATAATACTGTAAAAAATGTAGAGATATATGGATAGAACAATTGCAAGTGTTTGATCCCGGGAGCCTAAATGGGGACAATGTCACATAGGATGCTATTGCTCACGTTAAATTAAGAAAGGGGTTCAGAAGGCAGAACAAAATATTGAAGGAAACAAGCTATAATGCTATAATGTCTTTACTTAAGTAATGAGTTGGTGATATCTTCTCAGTCAAACCAAGGAAGGGAAGTACACAGAGAAACACATTGAAGAACTAGCTTCAACAATGAGCAGACACAGTACTGGGTCATGTGCAATTGACTGACAACAAAAACTGATTCAGCCAGGTAATGTGTTTAACGCATGACCTGTTGGCACATAAACTATGAATGAAATCATCAGGGAAACACCTAGAACATTCCTCAGAGATGTCAAACCCCTTTAGTAAGGCTGCTTAGAACCCAATGCCTGACAGGTGCTCTCTTCAGACTTGCTGACTCCAAGGTGGAGAGGCACAAGGTGAAAGCAGTGCCGCGATAGCCTAAAGCTGGCGGCTCGGCTAAGGCCGTTCCTTCTGGATGTCCTCATGTGAATGCACAAAGTTTCCCCAGAGAAGAAATAAAAACTACCAGCTGAAAAGTCAAAAATCATTTTCTCTTCTGAGAAAGTGGTGTTTAACCCTGCGTTTTCCTTCTGTGAAGTTATGAGGTGGAAGCTTTGATGTCCACGATCAACTCTGACTTTCTAGGAAGAAAGTTGGACTTGTAATAGAAATAAGATACTTTGAGTTTGGTATGAATGAAGAAAACAGTATTAGAAGGAAATAAACAAGCTGTTATAGGTCTTATCATGGGAGGATAAGTAATAGATGGTCACTATGGCCCAGTGTATGAGTATTCACTTATATGATGTTAAAGATAATTAATAAGAAAATTCAGAGTAGTAGGAGATCTTTGAGCATCTTGGTTTGTTGCTAGGATAGCACAGTTGTATGAACTCATGGCAGAAATGAACAGCGATTCTCTGGGCATGAGGCTTACATCATTGCTGTGGGGAAAAAAAATGTAGCTAGTTCAAAGCAGCAAGATAAAGGAAATGTCATTTCCTAGAATGAAATGGACAGATGTAAATGTTATCACCAGTAAAGAATTTAAAAGCATTAAGTAGACTTTGTAGTTCAGCTTTGGTTATGGCATTGAATTTAGAGATTTCATCATTAGAACATCAGATCAACCTGGCATTGATGTGTATTCCTACTTGAATGAAAGTGTGCAAGATACCTCCAAAAATGGTGACAAAGACAAACTAGGAGAGTTTATTCCTCATCAGTACCAAAGTGGCCCAGCAACTTAGGTCAGAGGAAATAGAGAACTGGCCATGTGATGAAAATTGTGTTGCAGAACTCCTTGAGCTCTGTATTCTATCATCATCTCAGTCTTATTTTTCATCTCATCTCTCTAATCTCATTGATTGTATTTCTCTTAATATTGGCTGAGCTTCCTCCTGTTTGTTGAATCCCAGCCCCACATGATCTGTCTTCAGTTCAGAAGTTAGGGAAGTAGGCAGCACAAAGGCTAATGAAGTTCAACAGCTTCGTAAACGAAGTGAAGTTCAAATGTTAAAACATGTTCTCAATTTGCTTTGTATCACATAGAGATCCTCAAATTGATTTTATTGGTTTTTCCTTAATAGGAGTACATATACCATTTCTAGGTGTGGGAAATAGTCTCACCAACAATTCTGGTCTCACCAACAATTCTGTTCCTTTTACAGTCTTGATATTTGTTCTTTGTTATTGACATCATAACTGAGTATCTTGAGACCTGTGAATGCCCTTGTAAAAGGTACACTTAAAGAGAATTTTCAATACTCTTGCTAAGTATAACTGCTGTTGGGATTATGATTGCATTAATTTTGAAAATATGATTGATCTATTTTTCTTTTGTCCTGTGTCATTATATATCTCATTAAACGGAACATAAATGTGAAAATACATGTCCTGGTTTAGGGGGATGATCCTGGTATACCAGGATGAATTGATCTAGTTATGTTATTTTCATGAGGCAGACTTTCTCACTGGCTATCTGAATCCCACTTTCCACAGACCAAGCATCTGTCCCAGTGAGAATCAAGAACCTCATTCCCTAAGTGTTGGTAGGGGTATCTATGTCTTTTAGGTCATTAGGCTACAGAGTCCAAGGATATGGAAAAATATACCTACTGGATGGGTTGAATTGGTCAGACCAATAATTGTTAGAATCCATTGAAAACTTTGCAAGACAGAATTCTATTAAATGTCTTAGTTTCTCCAAATTTACATGTTTGATGTCTCTCCTCATTATCATAGAATGTCCAAGTGTCAGCTCCATTGAACCCTCCTTTTTGATTTGAAATAATATAATTTGGGGGATCAAGAGAAAGCTAAACAACGTCTTCCTATTTCTACTTTAAGTTTTTTTAACAGCATGATAGGTAAGTGGTATATCACTAAGCTGCATGAGTAGCTTCTGCTGTTAAAATCTTAGTTTTGGAGCTGGGGAGATGCCTCATAGGTTAAAAACACTTGCTATTTGTCTTATCTCTGCTTTCTATGGCTGCCATAAAACACTATGAGTATAAGTGACATGGGAGAAAAGGGTTTAGTTCATCTTACAGCTTGTAGTCTGTAGTGGGTAGCCATTCCAGCTTTGACCTGGAAGTACCACCCACTTTGAGGCTTCGGTAACTGTCATGCCTACAAGGCAGAGCAGAGAGTGGACCCCTGAAGACCCGAGATCCGGATGAGTGAGCTCTCTTGGTTCCTGGATCCTGGACACTGGAGGTAGACCACTAAACAGAGTTCTCCAGAGAACACCACTGGACTGCGTTACACCTTTCCCAGACCCTGTAACCTATCCCTTCACCTGTAAGTTATCCCACAAAATAAACCTCCCTTTTAACTATATGGAGTTGCCTTAATATTTAAACCAATAGTAGTCCATCATGTAGGTTAGTCAGAATAGAAACTCGAGGCAGGGACCTAGAGGTAGGAAATGATGCAAAGGCTGTGGAGGAGTATAACTTACTGGACTGATCAATTTGCTTTCTTATACAACTCAGGAACATCTACCCAGGGTTGGCACTTTCCGTAGTGAGATGGTGCTGCTCACATCATCTTCAATCGCCAAAAATGCCCTCATAGGTTTTCCCACAGACAAATCTGGTAGATCATTTTCTCAGTTGAGGTTACCACTTCCAAAATGACCCTACCTTGTGTACTGTGAACATAAAACTAGCCAGCACACTGCTCTTCCAGAGGACTGGAGTTTCTAGCATCCAAGTTGGGTGGCTTACAACCAGTCACAATTCCAATTCCAGGGCATACAGCCTCCTTATCTAGCCTCGTTGAACATTTGTGTACACACACACACACACACACACACACACACACACAAATGGGGGTGGGTGGGGTAGCAAATCTTTATAATTCTTAATTAGAGACTATGAGAATTTTGTGACAAGGAAAGTGTAGGTATAGACAGACTAGTATTTCTGTCTATTCTTACTTTGCCTTCATTCATGATTCAAAGCAAATGAAGTCACTTCATTTGGGATAGGTGCATGTATTTCCTGCCTTTGGGTACTCTAGATAGCCTTCTTTGTTAGCTCAACATCACAGTGAGCAAGAGAACTCCCAATGGTTATTATATTTGCTCCATGAGTACCAGAATTATGATGGCAAACTCTTTGTTTTCCATCACCAAGTCACTGTCCCCAGAGGGCAAACTTGTTTTCCCCTTTACTCGATCAATTATTCTCTCTTTGACCTAGGATATCCATGTGATTGACAAGCAATGTTTTAAAAAAGTATTACTGGCAAAATAATGGCCCCTCCATTTCATATAATAAAACTATCCAAGTATCTCAAAATGTGACTGTACATGGGAATACTTTATAGATGTAATTAAGCAAAAAGGCTGTCAATTTTATGCTCTTGAATCTAATCTGACTGTTATTCCTAAAAGAGACCATTTGGACAGGGAAACACCAAGAATTCACAGGCACAGAGCAAAGTCTTATAAAGAAGCTGTATGAGGTAGGCATCTGGAAGTAAGGTAAGCCTCATAGGAAGTCATTCTTCCAGTGCCTTACTCATACACTTCCATTCTCTAGCAGTGTCAGAAAGAAAATGTCTGTTTAAACCACATAGTATGTGGTATTTGTATGGATGTTGTAAGAAATTAGTACACATAATATTTTCAAAAAGGATAATAAACATTTGAAACCCTGGTAAGTATATAGTATATTGATTATGAGTGCAACTTCTAAAGATTTTTAAGTAGTCGTAGAATTGCTTAAGGGTGTAAAAGAAACACAGATCATTTCTCAACGGCCTACTTTGGTTTTTTTTGCCCTCTCTTTAGATAATTAACCCTATCCAACCTTCGAGGTCTAGCATAATGCCCTCCTCATTCAGTAAGTCTTCTCAGGTCACCCATATTCTCATTGCTTCCATTTTTTGCCCTACACAGTCAAGATGTGAACTATGACATAGAGTTTTCTCCTAATCAAAAAATGACCCTGTACAATTCAAGATTGTTTTTACATCTGCATCTTGACTTTCCTTGTGTTAAAAATTTTATTTTCCACATGGAATTATAAACTCCTTTAGTATAGGAATCTGGCCATTCATTTTCTATTGTTACTATAGTAGCTGATAGAGTTTTTCCCAAATATTGATTGATAAGTAATTAGAAGGTGTTCTACAGACACTATCACACTCTGTACTTAATTAAATCCCAGAAGATCAGAGGCAGGATAGAGAGTTATTTGTTCTCTAACAGCTGTATCATCAGCAGCGACCAGCACTTTAACGTTGATGAGCAGTCACAGTGACTTTGAAATCTGTAAATGGTTAGTTGCTAATTCCCAAAGATGATGGAAGAAGAGTATAACCAAAAGGCCACAATGTGCCATCTTTTATACTTAGACATGCCCCAGAGGACAGGAAAAAGACATCCCCACAAACAATGTAGAAAATGATGCTAATAACTTAGACTAAAAACTTCAAAATCTTCCTAATTAGGCCCCACTCCAGTGCCACTTGATAAAGTTGTATTGGAGAAACACTATCCTTGCACTTCCACAGATGAAATAATTCAGTATATCTCAGTGAGTCAAAACATTAGCTAAAAATGTCTAAGATTATGTCACTGCATTTTATGGAACAATAGAATGGAAGCAGATTATTCTTACCCTCACTTTGAATGATATAAAAGTGTGTTTGTCTATTTTGTGACATGAGTAACTTCAGGACAGTATCTGAACCAAGGCATAACTTGCCAGGGATCAGAGTAGAACACCAATGAGTAGATAATATAAATTAGCTGATAAAATGCTCTTCCTGTGAAAATAGTCCAACAGAATGCTCTTCTCAACTACATAAAGGATAGATACATAATCTATGATGTATGAATGGAATAAAAAATTGACTGTCAGGTTTTAAATAACAGTTGTAAGTTGCTTTCTATTAAATATGTGTCTATTGTGTGTTTCTCTTTTTAAGTTTACCTTCTTAAAAGATTCATAAAGTACTAAGTAGAAATGTTGACCACTATTTTTTATTTTTATTTTTTCCCTCTCTGTATCAGTTAGCTATGCTGGGTAAATAAATACAGTTAAAAACACAAAACATTTTATTATTCTATACCAATAATTACATATTCAGTTCATACATTGGGGTCAACAAAGGGATAATAGAATATAGTTGAGTTTGCTGAATGGCTTTGCTGATTCCCATGCACTTTGTATCCTTCTCTACAGTTGCTTATTTATGATCTCAGGACAAGGAAAAGGTACCAGATCATAATCCCAATGAGTATCTGTGTGTTTTTATGGCTCTGCAATAATACTTGACAAAATAGGTCACATGGTACCTCAGTTTGTTTCATACTGCCAAATTGTAGAGTCTAGAAAAATCATAAACAACAGAAATAATTTTTGACCATTCAAAAATTATTGCAAGGTAAATTAATTGTTTGGGCCCAGGAGACGGCCTGGTTTCCACCTCCAAGGGAGTACCTAGTGGCTGCATCCTCTGGAGAGGGAAAATAATCTCCTTATTATTCGAGAGAAGGGACAAAGGACAAGACAGTTTCCTTCCAACACTGAATCTTTTTATAAGGATATACATCTCATTGATGAAGACACAGCCTTTATGCTTATCCAAGGCCAACATCTTAACAGTGTTAAACTGCCTTAAGTTTCAACATGAATTTTGAGACAGATACTAATGCACAGACTACAGCACACAGCTACTTAAAGAATCTATTTGCAAGAACATGTGAACTACTGCTGCAGTGGAGAAAGCTTTAACATCACACAGAGAAAGAATGGATGCAGGAATATATAAGAAAGGAGGAGAATAATTCTCATTAACTATTCCCATATTGTTTTCAATCCTTTACTAATTGATTCACTAAAACTTGCTGTTCTATATATCTACCATCTTCAAGGTGGACCATTATAAGCAGAGTTTTTCGTTGAGACCTCTGATCAGTTCTCTCCCTCCAGCCACTCCCAAGTTACCTCACAGAGACTTAATATTAATTATAAATGCTCAGCCAATAGCTTAGGCTTGTTTTTTTTTTTTTTTTTTTTTTGGTTTTTCGAGACAGGGTTTCTCTGTGTAGCTTTGCGCCTTTCCTGGAGCTCACTTGGTAGCCCAGGCTGGCCTCGAACTCACAGAGATCCGCCTGCCTCTGCCTCCTGAGTGCTGGGATTAAAGGCGTGCGCCACCAACGCCCGGCTTTAGGCTTGTTTTTAGCTAGCTCTTATAACTTAAATTAAGCCATTTCTATCATGTGCTACCCCGAGGCTCATTACTTCATCTATGTACTTCCTATCCTGCTTGTGCTGCATCTCATGATGTCTCGCCCTGACCCCAGAGACTCTGCCCCTCTTCTTCCAGGATTCTCTCTACCCTGAAAATCCTGCCTAGCTAATGACCAAATCAGTTTTTTATTAACAATGAGAGCAATACATCTTCATTATGGACAGAAGGATTATTCCAGAGCAGCCCACCTTTCTTTTCATTTGCTTATTATTTTTAAAGTAGGTTTTCTACAGATTAAGGAAATTTCCATAATGTAAAAGTTTCACCTGCTCAGTGTACAGGTTAGTACTCAAATTTCCAGCTCCATGTTAGGCAAACATGAACAAAAAATAGAAAGAAAGAAAGAAAGAAAGAAAGAAAGAAAGAAAGAAAGAGAGAAAGAGAGAGAGAGAGAGAGAAGGAAGGAAGGAAGGAAGGAAGGAAGGAAGGAAGGAAGGAAAGGAAAGGAAAGAAAAAAGAAAGGAAGGAAGGAAGGAAGGAAGAAAGAAAGAAAGAAAGAAAGAAAGAAAGAAAGAAAGAAAGAAAGAAAGAAAGAAAAAGAAAAAGAAAATGAGAAAGGAAAAGCTGCTGACTACGGTTTGAGACTTCCATTTTGCTAGTTTTGATAAGCAAAGAAGACACAAATGGCAGCAATGGCAAAGGGTTTTGGTGGCTTCCTGAGTGGGGTTTTCAACAAGAAATCACAAGGTGGCTGTGCTAGTATCTACACATACATATCTTTTATCTACAATAAAAGTACATATACAGCATTCACCATTCGACTGCAGCAGTAGTGGCTTCCTTACTATGCCAGTTTCACACCAGGGAACTGAGATTGTTTCTCTAGGCTCCCAAAAATATTGTAAAATCTCAGAAATCCTTTACATTTAAGCTGGCCAACATGCATTCCATGAACACTAACAGCCAGTTTGAACAGGCACTTCATCATGCAGAACAATTAGCTAGACTTTGAAGAAATATCAATTGTCATTCTTTTGGGGCAAGCAATTTACTTGAAGGGTCTGGGGTTGCTGACGAATGGTGGAATGTCAGACCTAGCCTTAGAAAAGGGAAAAAAAGAAAAGAAAAGAAAAGAAAAATCTCTGAATGCTCAGAAAGAAAAACCCAGGTGTCAACTTTAGCATTAATTGCCTCTACCCTGCTCTCACCATTCTTATATCATTCTGCTGAAATTGGCTTGGGAATTTAGAATCTGTAGAAAAGAAGAAATATCTTTGTTCTCCATCTTTGGTTTGTGACTAAAGTCCCCCTAAGGACTTTAATATAAACAAGATATATTTTTTTTTCTGAAATTATTTCAGGTAAGTTTTGTGTGAAATGGGAGACTTTGAACATGAAAACCCGGGGGAGCAGGTAAGCTTGTGCATTTTTTATTTCAGTTTAATAAAGAGGTAATAAGTGTGGGGAACTGTGACTGGACGAGGGGACATGAGCAAAAGACTATGCCCTGGGGAATTCAGCAAGGCCAATTCGTTCAGATGTTTCTCTGGATTCCTGGGTCTCCTCTGCAAGGATGTTCCTTTCCTTTCTTGCAGGTGAAGGGAGGATCATATTACTTGTTTCACTAGGCAAAAAAAAGTGAAGAGATGAGAATAAAAATCAAAGGTGCCATATCATAGAAACCTCTATCCTAACAAGGGTCAATTAGGAGATATTTATTGATGTCTTCTCCAAGAATTCATCTTTCTAGAATAATGGGGATTCCTCAAAGGAAACAGGGGTGCTTTGTTAGAAAAGAGGAAATGATTGCTGTGTGGCCAAAGGAACAACCAAACAAAGCAAACAAAAAAACTGAAAATAAGGTTAGTAAAACAAAAATCATATGTCCAGGGACCAAAGATAATAAGACTTTCTTTGTTTTCAGGATAATCCTTTAGTAGAAAAGACCAGACATACAACTTTTTTTTATTATTGTACAATGGGGACACCTGTCAATAGATTTAGTCTACCTTAGACCACACTAACTTTTTCATTACTAACTCAGTATCTACCAAGATGATTTCAAACAGGGACACATTGTGGGGGTCTATGGGGCATAGGAAGGTGGAGTTGTGTCTTTCACTCATCTCATTCCAGAAGCTTCTCGGTCTTCTGAATAAGGTTAGACTATCACCTAGAATAAAACAACCCACAAACCATTTTCTCTCACAGGTAAATTACAAATGTGCTATTTTCAGGTTCCCTGGACACTATCTTGTGGTAAGAATGTACAGGTCATCATTAACAAGGAAATGGGAAATGACTTTAGGAGGATTTTAACTCAGATATGGGGAAGATATTTGTTGCTGGTACATTTGTTGAATATACATACTCTGAACCCAGATGCTACACAAATGAAAATTTCTATATGGATGCTGTGTGGTTAAATAGAGATTATATTTGCTGTATTCTTTTATTTGAAGGCTCTGCCTTTCAAGCAACAGAGAAATTAAGTAAAACCAGGCAGTGATTTTTAGCAGGCTGAAAAATTCTACCATGCTTAGATAAATTAAGCTGTTTTCCATTGATTTCTATAAAGTATAATTAACAAATTAATACATATGAAGATAAGATAATAGAAAGCACCAAGTAATAATGCAGTTTTGTTGTGTTTTTGAAAATTACTGAAAGTAATGGCAAAGCTAATCTGCTATAAATTTCCTTTAATTAAAAAGTGTTTAGAATAACATCATTTTTTTTCTCAGTTCAATCTATCTCATGCTATTCTTGTGTGTTTTTTTCATCTTTGTGTGGTCAGGAAATGTTCTAGTCATACAGATATTCTGCTGGTGTCAAATTTATTATTATAGACTAATTGGACTACAAAGTCAGGCTAATGTTTTGGTAAGACCTGTTGATTTAATGACCAAAGCTATTTTCAATTGTGATTACTGTTCAGTTAAATTGTTAAATATTTTAATTGTAATCATCAATTACACATGTTTATTGTGCAAAAATATGATAAAACAGAACATAAGATAAGCATCATAAACTAGGCTACCCATTATATGGAAAAGTATAGCATTTATGAATTTACATTATAATTTATATACTCAAGCATCAGTATAAATAAGACAATGATTAATGTATAATAAACAAAATGGAATATCCTTAACAATAATGGAATAGAGTGTATCAGACAACAAATATTAAAAAAAAAGTCAAATTGTACATTGCAAATCTTGTTTGCTGGGGGATTTTGAGATCTGGACAACCACACACTCTTGGGTGACAGACACTGCAAAACTAAGTATTTGGCAGATGCAGTAATACCGAGCTACAAATGAATTTTTGTTTTGTTTTATTGTCATGGGTCTGGAACTTCATCAGTTGTGGCCCCGTTGGGTGGGAGGAAAGACTCTCAAGGTAGTTTAACTTGGAGTAAATAACGTACTTTAACTCTTTTTGATTTACGATTACTATAGACAACTCCTGGAGGTTTCAGGTGGATGTAGACCCTCACACATTTCCTAGACTTGTTCTGACGTCTGGAATGACACTTATCAGTCCAGGATGAGTCCCAGGATTTGTATAGTCAGCCTGGAGATACTCTGAAAGACAGCATACTCCTCAGTGTTTCTCAGTTCTACTTCCAGAAATTTCTTCCCTCACATCCTGCTCTAGGAGCTGGTAATCACAGGAGCCTTGGCATTTTGTAGAACACTCCCTGCAGAGCTTGTGAAACCGACACCTCCCCCCATCCCCATCCTCCATAACAGAGATCTAAATCATCCTTCCTGAATAATAGTGGTTTGAGACTGAGATGGTAAGTTGGCCATGCATAAAGCTAAATGGGTACCTGGAACATTAGTGAGAACATTTCTGATTAAATATATCTACCATGAAATGCCTCAGGCTTTGACCTGCATCAGTAAATCCTTATTTTTTATGACACAGGAAGTGACTTTCCTAGGAACTGGTGAGAGTAGTCCTCAGTAACTCCAAAACTAAGAGGAGACTCAGAGTAAGTAGCAGAATACCACTTTTGTTGTCCTCACTGATTTCTCCTGTGATATTTCAATATAAATTGGACAGACACTTAAGCGTCTTCCCTGAGAGATTTACAGTTTAAAGCAAGAGGAAAACTTTCTCATTTTTCCTATGTAAACAAACCCGAAACAGGGTTTGATAGTGTAGCTCAGTAGTATGGCACAAGCTTAACTGTACTTGTAAGTTTTCCTGTGTCCCGCCTGTCCCGCGGTCATGACAAATCTCTCTCACCTGCTGGTCTCACAGCCGCTCAGACCCAAGTAAACACACAGAGGCTTATGTTATTTTTAAACTATGGCCATGGCAGGCTTCTCATTAGCTAGCTCTTATATCTTAAATTAACCCATTTCTATAAATCTATACTTTGCCACGTGGCTTGTGGCTTACCAGTATCTTTACATCTTGCTTCTCCTGGCGGCAGCTAGCAGCATCTCCTCTGTTCTGTCTTTCTCCTTCCTCTCTCTCTAGTTAGAATGTCCCACCTAACCTTATTCTGCCTCACCATTGGTCAAACAGCTTTTTTTTTAAATCAACCAATCAGAGCAACACATATTTACAGCATACAGAAAGACATCATTCATCACTTAAAATATACCAAATGTGTTTCCATCCCAATCAGTAAAAAACAAGTCTAAGCTATGAAAACATTTTTACATCCATTGAGCGATTTTATCTAAATTTATGTTAATTTACTATAAATGTAGTAGCATGTAAACTATTTAACCTTTTTTTTTTTTTTTTGGCTTTCTGTGTCTTAGGATTTTTTCTTTCTTTCTTATATCCACCCCCCTTCTGTTTTGTGTGATTTTCTCAACATTTCACCATTTTGTTAGTTTGTTTCTGAAACTGAATTTTCAACTTCCTTTTTTCTGATTGATCCTTTCTCTCAATAGCCTGTTCATGTTGTATAATACTGTATTCTTTTCCATCGCTATAAGACAGAGGTGACTTTTTAAAACCCTGTGATTTCCTAAATCATTCCTTTTCCAGTGCTGTTACTTTCACGTGTTCATCTCTGTTCTTCTCAGTATGCTACCTGTTGTCCTCACGTGATCCTAATTCAGAGTTTCGCCTTTTTGTCCATGTCTGATCTTAGAGAAGTGCCACATACTGTCAATATCTGATTCATACTTTTCTCTAAAAGGGAGAGCTGACTGCCAGTTTGGTGATGGAGCTACACAATGTCTTTAGAAAACAGGACCTTCCAAATAGGATAATTTAATTTCATAGAAGACAAGTTCTCAGCTGGATAATGGAAGAAACTACAGACATACCACATAGAGTGTCTCTGAGCAATGTTTCCTCCAATGGAGTGCTTTCTTGTTTTTAATATCCAGTCTTTAGAAGACATTTAGATATCTAAAAGATCAGAATAGAAAAGAAACCAGTCAGGAAGCTTAAAGGCAAGGACCTAGAAGCAACTCTGCTTCTCATCCTTGACAGCACATTCTGTCTTGGTCAGAAGCCAGAAATGCTCTTGGTTCTACAGTGCTTTGTCCTGGATAGAGGCCAGAAATATTAAAAAGATTTAGGGGCACTGGTTTGTATCCTAGTGTCTTGTTTTATCTCCATTCTCCTTTTATATAGCAACCTAGAAGCTATGCAGGATTAGGTATCTGAA
The DNA here is from genome assembly GCA_902168415.1 of Peromyscus melanophrys. Lineage (NCBI taxonomy): Eukaryota > Metazoa > Chordata > Mammalia > Rodentia > Cricetidae > Peromyscus > Peromyscus melanophrys. The sequence goes on from CABHPR010128085.1 coordinate 13,130, forward strand.
AGGTCTACATGAACTCTGGTCCAGACCTTGAAAAGGAAAAGAACGTGAATACCTTAAGTGTGGGTCAAGTAGCCTGGACAGCTCACCATCCCAATGCCTGAACCCAGGAGAGCACCTGAGGGTAGGATGTGCACCGGCAACCCTTTCTTAGGAGCCATTCCTGCTATTCAAGACATCTATTTGCTTTTTTCTCTAAAGTTACAATAAAATTATTCTCTGAAATTAACCCTTCTGTTGTCCATAAAATTTATTTTCTGAGTTTGAGACATATGACACAGAGGCCACTGGCCCAAGGTAGCTTTTATGGCTCTTGATCGTCCAGCACCCTACCTCCTTGAGTCGTGGTCACCTGAGTTGGGAAAACTTCTCGAGTCTTCAAGGTTTCTCACTTTTTCATGTATCATCAATACAACTTAATATTTTATTGGACATAAATTTCAGCCAATGTTTTCTAGAAAGAATGCATACACACCCATTCCTAAACCTAATAAATACACTTTAAAACAAATGATGGCAGAAAATGTTGCAAAATGTTTCAGCATAATTGGGAAAATCTTATAACTGTGAATGTGATTTTAAAAAATATGGAATACAGGGAGAGACAACTAAAATTAAGGGGCATTCAAGGGTTATAATGGAAACTTAATACAGTGGAAACTTCCTAAGAAATACATATGTATGAAGGGTGATCTAAATGAAGTTGCCAAATAATGGGAGACAGAATCCCACCTGAACATCTCTTGTCATTTAACAAAGCTTTAACAAATGCTGAGATTGGATGACATCTAATTGCATTGTTGGTCAAAGGGGCCCTACAGGAATTCCCAAATAACCCAAGTTGTTGTGAAGGCTATAGGTTGCTCTCCAAAAAACTGCCAGCAAGGCCCCATGTGAAGACAACACATTCACAACTTTGAAGATGGAGACATTGAGATGGTGCCTTGTGGGGGTATTGTGTTCCCCAAAATATTGTGCACGCTAATAAGCTTATCTGGGGTCAGAGAACAGAACAGCCACAATATTAAACATAGAGGATAGGCAGTGGTAGCACACGCCTTTAATCCTAGCATTCCAGAGGCAGAGATCTACCTGGATCTCTGTGTGTTCAAGGATACAGACAGGCATAGCGACTCACGCCTTTAATCCCAGGGAGTGATGGCAGGAAGCAGAAAGGTATATAAAGCATGAAGACGAGAAACTAGAAGCTTTTGGCTGGTTAAGCTTTTAGGCTTTTGAGCAGCAGTTCAGCTGAGATCCATTCCGGATTAGGAGACAGAGGCTTCCAGTCTGAGGAAACAGGATCAGCTGAGGAATTGGCCAGGTGAGGAAGCTGTGGCTTGTTCTGCTTCTCTGATCTTCCAGTGTTCGCCCCAGTACCTGGCTCCAGGTTTGTTTTTATAAGACCATTTAAGATTCCCGCTACAGTGCCTGCATTGAGCCTTCACTCCTACATTACAGCATCTTTGGTACAGGAAGGTATTCTGCATGCTCTCAAAAGAGAAAGATAAACACCAAGCCAGCCACACTTTATCTACAACGGTGCCCTGCCTACAAGATATGGCAGGGTATGGTAGCACAAGTTTGTGGGAGTAACCAACCAATAACTGATTTGACATAAGACCTTTTCCATGAGATGAAACCTATAACAAACTGACACTCCTGGGGTGACCAAGAACCTGAGACTAGATAACCAAGGGACCTAGGGTAAAACCTAGTAATGTTGGTCTAAAAAAAGGAAAAAAAAACGTAGTGATCAAATGTCAACCAAAGGGATGGGCAGTTATATCTACAATGTTGAAGGACTCAAAGCACAGCTTACTATATTCAAAGTGAGTATTTTTTAATGACTAGTTTTCTGAAATCAGAACAATATTTTCAGCATTTCACACCTTAATATAGAAGTTTACTTATGTGTAGTTGGTTTACTATGTTAGCTGTGCTTAGGAAATTGGTCAACAGTTCTCAATTATTTTCAGTTAAATAAGGAGAATATTTTCATGATGAGTATTTTCATGTGACACATCTAATATTTCAGAAATACATTTTAATTCTAATTGAGAGAGGCTCCCATTACACTTTCCATTTAGAATGTCTTCTTATTCTTTTAATAATCTCTATCTTATGCTTTATAATATAGGTGATTTCTTAAAGAAGTGTACAGATATTTTGAAAAGTAAAGATATATCTGGCAACCAGGCTGAATTTCTTTTTTCCTGCAAGTTTCATGATCAAAAGAATACGCTAAGATTTGAGTAAGTGTCCGCAAAAGTCCATGTGTTAAAGGCTGGATGTCATAAGGAGATAAAGGGCACTGTAAGAACTATAAGTCATTGGAGACTTACCCCCTTTTCTCTGTCTCTCCCAGACTAGGTGATGAGTGGTTTTGCTTTACGATGTGTTCCTCTCATGTATTACCTTATTTCTGGTGCAAAAGAAATAGTGTCAACTGCTGTGGGATGGTCTGTATGTCAAATTGCTCTGATTGGTCAATAAATAAAACACTGATTAGCCAGTGGCTAGGCAGGAAGTATAGGCAGGACTAACAGAGAGAATTAAAAGAAGAGGAAGGCAGAGGGAGACACAGCCAGCCGCCGCCAGGACAAGCAGCATGTAAAGATGCTGGTAAGCCACGAGCCACATGGCAAGGTATAGATTTATGGAAATGGATTAATTTAAGATATAAGAACAGTTAGCAAGAAGCCTGCCACAGCCATACAGTTTGTAAGCAATATAAGTCTCTGTGTTTACTTGGTTGGGTCTGAGCAGCTGTGGGACTGGCAGGCGAGAGAGATTTGTCCTGACTGTGGGCCAGGCAGGAAAACTCTAGCAACAGTCAACCAATTATGTACTGGGAAAGGGAACTCTGAGACAAAATAAACATTAATTTTTTAAGTAGGTTATCTCAGGTACAGCTTCAAAAATGGGGAAAAAAAATAACTCATGGTGGTTGGTAAGATGTTAATTTTCTTGAATGATACCTTTCAATGATACAACTTCAACTTGTAGGCCAGTAGCAGTATGATGAAAGGAGCCCTGGGCATCAGCAATGTGACCCATCTTGGATATTCTGCAGGTAAGTCTTCAGTCTATTCTCTTAGTTTCTAGCCCTTTTCACTATCCCGTACTTCTTATCTGAAGACTTTGGGGGAAAACTATGAATAGCAAGGGAGGCGTTGTTCTCTGTTTTTATTTCTCCATGACTTTCACTGTTCTGATTTGCCCACCATTATTTTCCTCCCTGCCTCTTTCATTCAATTCCCAAATTGTAGCTCCACATTTTAGTGTGTTTATGAATTTATTATTCTCTACATTACTTTAGTGTGATTCAAGGCATTGGGATAAAAAAAATGAAGTTTCTTCCTAGTTGTGAGTAGAGTCCTTTGAGGCAGATTCCCAGACTTCAGGTACAACGGGCATAGATACTGCCTGCAAAAGAGACTGTGAATTTGGATTGACAAGGAAATGCATGCCAAAAGGATTGGAAGGACTCATTCCTCCCATGGCTCTTCCTTCCTAATTTGGAGACATTATTAATATCTGGGTTATGCTAGCCAAAATGTTGAAGTTGAATTCCCATTTTTACTCAAGGACAAGCTCCCAAATATCTAAATAGTAATCATGTCATATGCAAATAAGAAGTTTTAAAAAATCAGTTCACTGCTGAGTTCAGTGCATCTCTCATTATTAAAGGTGAGAGTTGTAGTTCATTTTTAAGAATTCTAATTTGAGGAGAAATTAAGAAGTACTCTCCAAACCAAAGATTCTACCCCATTACTTAGAGAATCATCCAAAGGAACTTTTGAAATGATTAAGGTTACCAAATTGAGGTAAGACAGTTATAATCTCATGTGGTTAAAATCAGGAACCATCTGATGTTTGCTTCTCACATCAGCATCCTTAAAGAAAGAGATAATGTCTGTTTTCAGATTAAAACCCGTGGTTCAGAACATGCTACTGCTGTTTAATCTTTACCCCAGTGTTTATTTGTATAGATACAACCTAAATGACCTGATTCATTTCTGATTCATTTCATTTGAGCCACTGCATAATCAGACAACAGGAATAGAGCCTTGAGGGGTTGAGAGGTGAGTGGAGAATGTGAAGGAGTTGCAGCTAATTTCAATATAAGATGGGCAATTAAATCAAGTATGACTTGGTCAGCAGAAACACACAAAGAGACAAGATATAAATAGAACTTAAAGATGGGGGATGCTGAGGACCAAAGTCCCTTCTTGTGACTACATTCTCAATGATAATTTGACAAAGTCACCAAGGTCCAAAAATTAGGAGGAGAAAATGTAGAACCTTTAACCCAATATCTAATTACAATAAGAGAATGCAATAAAATATTCCAGAATGTGAAAACACCTATAGTGAATAAAAAAATCATAGAAAAAATTCTAGTTCCGAATCAGATAGTAATGAGACCACAAGGAAAAAACCACCTAGCTGCTGGAATTCTTGTTAATGAAAAGGAAGCTAAAAAATAAAATAAAATAAAATAGCAAAGAGGGAAATTTTGAACTGCAATATGATTCAAATGAAAGGAGAGTCTAGGCATATTTAAGAGGTTAAAAGCTATAATTCTTTTAACACTATCACATGAAGGTGTGCTGATACCTGAGAAGGTAAAAGATAAAAATTCTGTCTCTCAGAGGGTAAAGAGGACATGTTTCCAACAAAGATTCTGGATTCATAATAGCTCTCTAACTTCATTTACACTCAGAAAATGTCTTTATATGATGTAATTTGGCTATTGACTACATAGGATTAAAGAAGAACAAGGACATTAAATTTGAGAGTAAGCTGTTTTCCTGGGTGTTAGAAAATGGTTCTTATTGCAAACATAAAGCTGGTTGTTATACCAAGCTGCTTCCTTGAGTCTGGTATATGGCATGGAAACTCTTTGAAGTTCCATGTTTACTAACTAACAGGAAAGAACTATTCTCAAAGATACTCAGTATCTTCTCTACCACCCAATAATTTAGTAATACGTGGTTTGATGAGCCACAGGTAAGGGTGGACCATTGGAAGACAGAGAGAGCACCAGGAGGAGGCAGAATAAGCAGACTAATGGGAAAGGGTTAGGAAATCATGCTGTAGATGCACTAGGGCTAGGTGGGCAGTCTTTAATATGAAGCATAGCTGTCATTGTCTTGACGGCTAAGAACTGGAATAGGTTGACAAGCTTTCTACAGGTATTGTAAACTGCTCACTTGAATCTTATCCATATGACCCCATGCTGGGGCCCAGAAAGCCCAACAGATATATACTCTTCTGTCATAAAGAATAGAATTATTTATGAAGAAAGAGATTTTGGAGCTGCTGAGCTCTGTGTCTGTTAATCTACTTTGACAGGTCCGGTTGAACCTACTTCTGATCTCAACCTCTCTTGACCTCTTTCATGATATTGTGCTACTCAGCCCTCCTTTTCCAGTGAGTAGGCTCAGGAAAGAGAAGCTGAAGAGTCCCTCAAAATGGAGGCTTTTCATTCTGTTGTTCAAACTCTAAGAAGTTAATTTTTACTAATATTGCCATTTTAGTGATAAATGAATTATCAGATGTACACACAGGTTATACATTAAAGGAAAAAGTTATGTCAGAGATATAGCATGTGTTGGGATATTTCCAGAAACAGCTTGGTTAGGAATGGGCCACTATCTCAAAGGCAACCCAGTCCGGAACAAATTGCTCTTAGCCGTGTGGAGTCAAATCACTGTTTCCACACAGCTCTATCACTAAGGCTCTGAATATATTTGAAACCCATGGCTCACTTTCAATTAGTGTAACTTTCAAGAATCTCTGTTGTCTATTCATTTTAATTGAAACATTAATGCTTTTCGGGCTGAAATTTGATTTTAAAAATGTATTGACTTGCACAGTGCTGAGCTAACACTCACTCCCCCCTCTTCCACTGGGAAGAGAACTGGAGTTAATGCGTTCAGGACAGGAATAGCATCAATTCGAGCACCACATCACTTACATTGATCTTCCAGAGCTTTGAACAAAGAACAGAATATTAGTCCCCTCATTGCCCAAGGAGGGTGTTAACCTGAACCTCCACAAGAGTGAGGGTACTACGGAAGTCACCTTCTCCCGCTGGATGGGCCAGCTTCCAACTGTGAGTGGGAACTTGGTTAGAGTCACAGATTCTTTGTCAGGTAGGTGGAAATTGCGACATTAGGGACTAGCCTGGGCTAGAGGAGAAAACTTCAATGAAATTTGCAAGTTCATTTTGATTTATAGACCTGTTGGAGCTGAGACTTTAAATGCACAGGGCTTTTAATCTAGGTATTTTAAACACCACTTGATACCATGGGCTCGTGTCACTCAACAGAGAGTACTTCAAGGACAGAGCTATGTCTGAACCAGAATAAGACCCCAGGAAGGCTGACTCAGCCCAGAGCATTTGGGACAGGGTTATTTTCTTTTGTTTCAACATTCACTTTTGACAGAACTGGCTTTTCTCTTTGCCCCTGCTGGAGAGCTAATAACTTCCTTCATGTTCAGCTTACTCCAGTCGCCCCATACAGGCTAGTGCTGCTAACTCCACATGCACGTGTGACACATTCCTTATTTATATTTGTTTTCAGTCATAATTTACTGTCCAGATAGCCTAAGCAATAAAATGCAGGGACAGATCGGATAGTGGGACAAAATTAAAACAGAAAAAATATGCATGTGAGTCTTCCAAGTAGCCAGTGTTAGAAGATGATAGCCGAAGCCTCCTCTGTCCTTGGCAGGGCTATTTGCTCCTGAGATTCCCGAAGATTCTGTGTACATCTGAGAGTTTCACAACTGGGATGAATATTGAAAATAAATAACCCAAATCAGCTTGGTCATATTAACTCTAAAACTCACTTTACTAGTGAGATAGAATTTACTTCAGGCCATCTAGGTCAATAGCCTTGGAGAGGGAATTCCAGAGATGAAGGCTCTTCATAGAAAATGCTCAGCCTTCAGACCTGTGTAGTTCTAAATCAGAGGGCTTAGCACCTCCAAGCTCTCCAGCTGCTGTGAGGGCAAACCCAGGAAAGAGGTGGCCATTCGATATAACCTAAATCCCCTCTCCACTGCCTCTCCCTCAACCCTGAAACAGAATGCTGTTGAGGTCTGCTACCTTGATTCCCCGTGAAAGCAAAGAGGCAACTCATGAGGTATGGAAGCCTGGAGGGAACAAAGGCAAGTATGGATGTGTGTGAGCTCATACTTTGGTATGATGAAAAGTAGGTACTCTTCAAAAGGTCTGCTCTGTGGCAGAGGGGCTCGTTACTGAGAGCAGAGCCACACTGCCCACACAAAGGCAGGTGGGGAGGCAAGGGGCTCACTGAAGTTAGAACACAGATAATACGGAAGCAAAGATCGTTGAATCTTAAAATCTGATGGCTATATGCGAAGCCATTTAAAACAGTGGGGGAGAGCAAAGGGCAATGCATAGATGAGGCTGGGAGATGTACTTTCCTGTGTACAATGGCCAGGTAGCTTTTGTTTTGCGGGATGTTAGTTGAAATTGTTTTTTATCATTACCAGTAAAAACGAAAATAAACCCATGTAGGCAAAATAATAACCTCTTCCCTAGGAAGATACTCACATCTTAATTCTAGGAACTAGTGAATAGATTGTTACACAGCAAAGGAGAATTAAAGATGGAGATGAAATTTAGTTTGCTGATCACCTAAACCTAAAATAGGGAGATTATTTTGAGTAATCTACAGATGTTCAGCATCATCACAGAGGTCCTTAAAAGCCAAGGAGGCAGGCAAAAGATGTTAGGGTGAGGGGATATGGGAAAGACTCAGTCCACTGAGACTGTTTTGAAGATGGGGGAAGGAATGTAATCCCAGTACTTCAGAATAAGGGACATCTAGAAGCTGAAGCGGTAAGGGTGCTGGGCTCCAAAAACTAATGCCATGAGCTTTGTTAACAGACTCAAAAACAAAAGCTAAATGGTAAGTGGCTGAGTAGTTACTTTCCTCAGTGCTGTGACCAAAACCTAATAAAAAGCCACTTGTAGGGCAGCTGGAGGGATACAGTTCATTATGTGACAGAAGGCATGGCAGCAAGATTAAGGGGCACCTGGCTACATTGCTTCCCTAGTCAGGAAGGAGAGAGAGAACAGGAGGTCGGGCATCTATAATACCCCAAGGCCTGCCCCAGTGACTCTCTACAATAACGATCTTGCCTCCTAAAGGTTCCACAGCCTTCTCAACAGTGTCATCTTTTGAGGACATGTTCAAAATGTCTTCCTCTGGAGACATTTTATATTTAAACCACAGCAGTAAATCTGTGTTTTCTGCTCTGAGACAGTGGTACTGTGCTGCAGCAGCAACAGAAAATTAACACAGAACCTGATGGTCAACTTGATGTATGTCCTAGTTTCTTTCCCGGTGGCTGTTCTAAAATATTCAGATCAAAAGCAATTTGAGAAGGAAAGGGTTTATCTGGCTTATAGGTTACTGCCCCTCATTGGGGAAAGTCAAGAAGCAGAAACCGTGAAGAATTCTGCTCACTGGCTTGCTTGTCCTGGCTTGCTCAGCTACCTTTCTTATATAGCCTATATCCACTTGAATGGGATGGCACCACCCACAGGGGGCTGGACTCTATGACTGGAAGTTACAAAAATGTCTTACAGAAATGGCCACAGACCAGTATGGTAGAGGCAGTTCCTCAACTGGAACTCTCTCCTGGGTTTGTGTAAGGTTGACAAAAATTAACCAGCACCATGTGTAAATGTGTAGTTTGTGCATTAGGCTTTGTCTCGGGCAAAGATGGACAGGAATCAACATGCACTTCAGGAAATCAACTAGCACTTGGGGGAAAGAAAGTGGGATTTGTTGCCTAAATGGAAGGCATGCTATTCTTTATGCTTGGTCAGTCAGCTAGCATTGGGATTTTATCTCCTATACGCCATGTGGTAACCTGTTGGGAATGGGAACACCATTTAGCACTTAGAAGACCTAGTTCCTAGCACACAGTCAAGCCCAAACCTACAGAGCAGATCCTAAGGAGGGACCTGCTAACTGATCAGCCATATAGCTAAAAGCAACTGAAGCAAGAGATTGGCAAAGAGGTAAACAGTCATATGACATGATGTTTCAGCACACCTGAAGTTCTTTGTTGTAAGAAACCTCTCTTTATGTACCAAACCAAACAATCCAAACAAAAACAATGGGAAAAAAAAAACAAAGCTCTGCTTCTTGCTTTCTTTACTTTGATTTGCTGCATGTATTTGAGGAGGTCTTTCAAAAGTGAATGGTAACCTTAGAAAAGAAATTCTAGGACATAGAAAATGGGTTTACAAATCACCAGCTCACATTAACATTGGCCAAGAGGCAAAAATGGGGAAATATACCTGAGATTACATATACAATGGGGCCTCACTTGCCTTTTATTGAGTGACATGTATGGAGGAAAAACATCAGGTTTTGAAGTATCACTGAGACACCGTGTGTCTTTATAAATGGTTTACTCAGCATAGTTCTTGGCATTTAGCTATTCCTCATCAGTGTGCTTTGATAGAAGGTGTTAACTAGAAAGGTTGAAACAGCCCGGAGACAAGCATTCGTGGGTCAAAGCAGGATTTGTTGACCACGTGTCTCTCACTCATCCCTGTGACTCTTACTACTGTGACCTAGTTATGTATACATAAGTATATAATGGGGATGGATTGATGCTAACTGAACTTTAGAACTGAAGACCAGTGAGTGCATGAGCCTGGGGTGTGGTCTACTGTGAATGAGCAAGCATATTTTCAACACAATTGGCTGCCTAATCGTGTGTTGCAAACTTGCCTGATGTATTTGGTTGTGTAAGCAATTATGTTCTTGCTAAAAGCCTTGCTGGGTAATGCTTTTGTTCTCCATTTCTTACAACTGAACTAGCAGAGGTTAGAAATTGGTATTGAAATGGTACTCAGTGTCTTCTCTTTTGCTTTTTAACTTTTCTTTTCAAAATATTTTTCAATTGAGCTAGCCAACTGATCCATCACTTATTATCCCTACAAACACTGAAACAAAAAGCTAATAAACAGAAATCATAGGTAATAGGAAGAATAGTTTTAGTAATAATAAAAAAGCTCCAGAACAAAGGCCTATAGTTTATATTACACCATATCCTTTACATAGGATCACATTTGCCGAGTACTCCTTGGTACTAGGTACAGTGTTAACTGAGTAGGTAATGCATGTCATTCTTGACTTTAAAAAATGTCTCTTAAGGATGCATTTGTCCAATACTGGCTTGATATCTAAGTCACCCGAGGCTCTAGGAAACACCAACCACAGGCTGAATATGTTGTTTTCCAATAGCTACTCATATAAGCCTCCACTAAGGTGTTTAGAGCCTATCTAACATATCATGTTGCTAATTGATTTCAAAATTATTATGCATTGATTAACAGAGAACTAAAATCGACATTCATGCTGTTACCTGCATTCATTTGGAAAGGAAGCAGACCTTAAATGAATTGAAAAACAACCATATTTGTCATAAACTATACAGTTTGATTTGGTGCCTCTCAAAACATGTGCTTGTAATTCCTACCCAAGAATATTTATTGTATGTAACATTCCCATAGTCTTGGTAACTTATGTGCTTTGTACATTTAACTTTCAATGTGAATTTGTCATGTCTCTCTATGCAAAACCAAGCTGATAGTTCCCGAGTAAACAGTAGGAAGTATACTTCAACTCTGGCTCGATCTTTACCATGGTGTGACTTCATCGATGTCACTGTAGTCTTGCCAGATTTCATTTTTCCTATCTGATAAGAGAAATTTCACATACCACGTAATAGTTATGAGCTTCTAATAAGATGATGTTCAAGCTTGTCTACAGTGTCTCAACATACAAAAAAAATCTCAGTCTTTATAAATCAGTTGCTGTGGGTACAGAAAATGCGAATTTTTTTTTTTTTTTTTGAGACAGGGTTTTTCTGTGTAGCTTTGCGCATTTCCTGGAACTCACTCTGTAGTCCAGGCCTGCCTCAAATTTACAGAGATCCGCCTGCCTCTGCCTCCTGAGTGCTGGGATTAAAGGCGTGCACCACTACTGCCCGGCCAGAAAATGCAAATTTTGTAACTGAGATTTGTAAAAGATGAAAATGTGTTGGTTCTTTTCATGATCCAAATTGACCATCCTGGGATGAATTTTATGAAAAGACAAAATCTACATTCATTGAATGCACTCATTTGTAAACCTTAGCAGTGCATTTTAAGGCTTTTTGTTGTTTACATATTAATTCAGATTTATATATTTGGGTGTTGGGTTCATGAGGACAATGCAAACAAGAATTCCTGGAAAGAAGCTGTCCATACAGGCTGAGCAACTGATTAAAATTCTTCAATGACAAAGTAGAGTTTGGGATATTCCTTATCCCACAGCATAATTAAAATTTCTTTTAGACTATGTTTAGGCCCTTAAGGGCCTTCCTTGCTAAACTCCTATCAGACCTAAGATCCCGATAAACAGTTAAAAAGCCTTGGAATACATTAACTTCACAAAGCACTATTCTCTGCCAGTGTAAGGGCAAAGAATGTCATTAGCATCTGAGTCATATAAGAGATTCCCCTCATTGAGTGCATGGATTTCCCTGGGAAGGAGAAATAGAAGAGATCTGGGTAGAATGGGGGTGGTAGGGGATGGAAACATGAGGGATTCGTTGGAGGGGTACATGGAGGGGGATAATGTAGCATGAATTGTTAGAAGGTCTTATTAATAAAAACAAACTTGGAGCCAAGTACTGAGGTCAATGCTGGAATATCAGAGAAGCAGAATAAGCCACAGCCACCTCACCTTGCCAATTCCTCAGCTGATCCTGTTTCCTCAGACTGGAATCCTCTCAGCCCTCATCAGAATGAATCTCAGCTGAAATGCTGCTCCAAAACCTGAAAGCTTAACCAGGCTCTAGTTCCTGGTCCTCACGCCTTAAATACCTTTCTGCTTCCTGCCATCACTTCCTGGGATTAAAGGCTCTTGTTACTACGCCTAGCTGTTTCCAGTGTGGCTTTGAACTCACAGAGATCCAGATGGATCTCTGCCTCTGGAATGCTAGGATTAAAGGCGTGTGTGCCACCATTTTCTGGCCTCTATGTCTAGTGGCTGTTCTGTTCTCTGACCCCAGATAAGCTTATTAGGGTGCACAATTTTGAGGGGAACACAATATCACCACAGGATAATACTGAAAGAGATATCTTGATATGGGGGCCATTTTGGGGTCAAGTAGAAACCTGGTGCAAGAGAAGCTCCCATAAATCTACAAGGATGACCCCAGCTAAGACTCTAAGCAATAGCAGATAGGTAGCCTGAACTGGCCATCTCCTGTAATCAGATTGGTGACTACCCTAATTGCCATTAGAGAGCCTTCATCCAGTAACTGATGGAAGCAGATGCAGAGATCCACAGGGAAGCACTGGGCTGAGCTTGCAATCCTATTGAAGAGAGGGAGGAAGAAGGTCAAGATCATCACAAGGGAATCCACAGAAACAACTAACCTGGGCTCATAGGTGCTCACAGAGTCTGGACCTACAGAAGGAAGCTTGCATGGGATCAACCTAGGCCTTCTACATATGTGTGAGAGTTATGTAGCTTGTGGGACTCCTAGCAGTGGGAACAGGGCCTGTCCCCAGTGCTTTGGCTGGCTTTTGGGAACTATTCCTTGTACTGGGCTTTCTCTCCCGCCCTTAATACAAAAGGAGGAGCTTAATCCCACCTCAACTTGACATGCCATACTTTGTTGACACCTGTGGGCAAAATAAATGAATAAATTTAAGAGAGAGAGAGAGAGAGAGAGAGAGAGAGAGAGAGAGAGAGAGAGAGAGAGAGATTCTTCTGTCTTGTAACTGTAACTGCCTCTGATATTTCCATCAATGCATTTTAAAATTTCCGTGATTCATGACTTTGTTCTGTTGCTATAAAACTCCATGAAACTGCTTCCATGTGGGAATACGGCACATGGGATCATAGGCCATGGTCATTCATATTTGGCTCCAGAATAAACTATGTTTCATTCCATTTGAGGTAAGAACTGTGGTGTTTGTTTGCTTGTTTGTTTGTTTTGAGTCAATAACAACTTTTGGGAGTTGGGTGTTCTATTCCACCGCGAGTGTACAGGAAGTAAGCACAGGCTGCCAGTTCAGCAGCAGGTGCCCTAAGCAGCCGAGCCACCTCACTGACCTGAGGATTTTGACATGGATTCAAGGTGAGCCCAGATATTTATAGCATAGTAAACATCTCTGTTAAGCTTTGTTATGCAAAACTGAATAGACCGAATGGTCATGGTGCTGATCAAAGATGCCCTTCTGTTGGCCCTGAAGAACAAAGAGGCCTGAGTATTTCTTCCTCCCTCTTCCAATCACCCATCTTTGCTTCTGCTCATTCCTCTAACACACTGTTCTCCCTATCCACTTCAGTGCTCACCAAACCTCATGCAGCAGACTGAGATAAGCATTTTGTTTTTCAAACCACCTTTGGAGGGAAGACTCTTGCTTACTTTATTTCCAAAGCTCTTTGGCTGTTCTTGGAGTGGGGTTACTAAGTGGTAAACTTAAGCTATTACCTGATACTGGGAAAATGTTATAAATTTAATTTATAGAAGACATTCGATGTTATCCATAATAGAGCAAGATAGACATTCGTGCATTAATTCTAGTCTGCAGGGTGCTGCTCAGTTTTCTTTGGGCTCCTCAATCAGAGCAACTCACACTGGCTGCAACTGAATCAGGATTGCTTTGGCCACAATTGCAAAGAGAAATATAATTAGTGTACTATCATGGCTTCTCTCTTGGAATTTTGAAAAGGTGAAGGCCTAAAGATAGATTTGGAAAGATAATTCCAAAGAGAGTTCAGTGGGACTCGGTTATCTGAGGCAATCCATTTTATTGAATCTGACTTCCATGTGGATCCTTTTTTCTTTATATTTGTGTCCTTTTAACCAATTGATAAATTTACAACCTTCTTTTTAGTTGACAGCAAACATATGAGTTGCTTATATTGAATAAGACCAAACCATGGAGAATGGAAAAGAAAATGAATTAAAACAGTGGAGAAAGTAGAGAAAATAGGTTTTCCTCAGGAAAGAAAGAGCACACCAATGGTTATCAAATACCAAATGTTCAGCACTGGAAACATACAAACAAGTAACATTATACAGACTGAACAGATTATATTTATGAATATATTTGTATCCACATACACATATATGTATTTAACAGCAATTAATGAAAAAAGAGGCATGAATTTGAAAGACAGCAAGGAGAGGAATAGGGGATTGTCTGGAGAGAGGAAAGGAAAGGGGAAATAATGAATTGTAATCACAAAATGTAAAAGAAAACATTTTAAAAAGAAGAAAGTTAGGTTTTACACAAAGAAGTTTCTAAGGACATTTTAAAAATGTTAACACCCTTCCTCCCAACACACACATACCACACTCAATATAACTAGAAAGGTCCTAACATGTTTTGAGCAATTCCTGTGTGCCAGGTACTTGTTCAAGTAGCCTTGTCCTCCTAACCCTGTGAGACTTACTAGGATGTGATCTTACTAGGAGCACGCCTCTCTGCTGGGCTTTATTATTTACCATGTCTGTGCAGGGTCTAGATCACAGTCTGATTTGTCATTGATATCAAATAAGCAAATGAGTGAACGGACTCATTTAATCTTCGTTTAAGACCCCCTGGAAAATTGCTGCAGTAATATCCCATCCTACAGTTGTGGAACTCAGACAGGAACAGACCCACTTTAAAGCTGCATTGGTTAAAAGCAATGATTCCTTACTTGGAGCCACCCAAAAAATAGGACAAAAGCCTGACATCTCTCCTTTTCTTATATATCTGTTTCTTACTTTCTCTAAAGGCACAGAGCTAAGTCATTGTCATCACTTTAGATTCCAGGAAGATCAAAGTTCCACAGGACAGAATTGATAACCAACCAGATGAGGGGCCTATTATCTGTGTAAGCAAGGATGCACCATGGAGCAGAAGCAATCATCTCCTAAGAACTAGATGTAGCCTCTCAGGCAATAAATGTATTAGATGGACCACACTGCAGAACAGGAATTGAGGCAATGATGGATGAGAACACATGGATCAGAATTTCTTAATTATATATACTCCTTGCTCCTTGCCCAGATTCTTTCTGTAGCTCATGTAGTTCCCTGGAGATGGTCTCTGGGCTCCTTTATTCATTCCCTTTCCCAATGTGGACCCATTGAGTAAATTTTTTTCCTCCTCACCATTACTTATTGCTTCAATTGGCATGTTCAGAAACATGGACAAGTCTCACGTGTGGGGGTTGCTGCCTTTTACTTTTAACTCCAGCTATAACACTGTAAGGCTAGGGAACCCAGGCTTCTGCAGACCGAGTCAGAATCTACTGGGAGAAGATTTCATTTTCTTTCCCACTGGATAAAGTGCTTTCTATCTCAAAGTAGTTTGGGTACAAAAAGACCAGGCAGCTTCCGTGACCCACGGCTGTTAGCTGTGTAGCCAATTAGTGGTGAAGTAGCTTGCAGACCAAGATTTCTGAATCATCCAGTCTCCTCATTTCAAGCCAGCTTCCCTCAATCAGAACAAATAACTCATTATTTATTGAAGTTGAGTATTGATCAGCACTCAAAAGCTGCACACATTTGCTTTCTTTTACCTTTGGAAAAACAATTTCTTAGATCATGATTACTAAATTTAGTCATTGAATTTAGATTTGAGTGAATCAAATGATTTTAAAGCTGAAAATGACCTTCAAGGGCATCTACTAAAATACTCTATTATTTTTCTTTGTACATATGAGCATACCGTTACATAGAGGGTAAAGTATTCTTTTTTGAGGCAATGTCACTGACTCAGGAAACATCAGGTTGGAAACTAAGTCTCCAGAATCATCTAGTATGTGCTTCCAAAACTCAACAAGAGGAGAGTCCTATACCCGATTGGACTGGAATTTCCTCTAAGTTGCCCTGTCACAATGATTTGCATCAATCCGTGGGCTTCCTCCCCTCTTTTTGCATACAGGTGTGTGTGTGTGTGTGTGTGTGTGTGTGTGTGTGTGTGTGTGTGTGTATGTGTGTGTGTGAACATTTATTTGTGTATAAATGCATGTTTGTATTTTCATAGACACACATATATGTGTGAGTGCTCATGTACATATGTGCTTGTACATGAGAAGGCTCAAGGTTGACATTGGAAATCATCCTGCATTGCTCTTCCACCTTATTTTTTAAAGCAGGGTCTCTAAATCAAACTCAAAGCTTGATGATAGAGTTTGTCTTGTTAGCCAGCTGGCTCATGGAAACTCCTGTTTCTGCCTTCATGGCTGGAATTTTAGGTAACTAAATTTTAGGTACATTTTTCTGTTGGTATAGATTTCAGCTCTGGTCTCCTTGTTTCCTGATTTGATAGTTAAATTTAGTCATCAACTTGACACAACCTAGAATTACCCCAAAAGAGAGTCTCAATGAGGGATTGTAAGATCAGGTTGGGCTGTGGACACGTCTGTGGGAGATTGTTTTGATTATGTTTGCTAACTAATGTGAAAATACCCAGCCCACTTTGGGTGGCATCATACCCTAGGCAGGGGATCCTGGAGTATATAAGAATAGAGGGAGTCCTGAACACCAATAAGCACACACATATCCATTTCTTTTCTTACTATTAGATGTGTTATGACAATATGCTTTGAGATTCCTCTATGACTTCCCAGCAATGATGAACTGTAAAGATTTTAAGTCAAACTTACCTTTTTTTCTAAGTTTCTTTTGATCAGAGTATTTTCTCATAGGAACAGAAGTACAAATATGACCCACAATGTGTGCTTTAACTTATAGCTCTATTTCCTCAGCCCCTGGACTTTTTTGTGTTGTTTTTTTCTTTTGTTTTGAGACAAGGATTCCCTATCTATTTAGACTTGAATTTCCTAGAACTAAACTTACCAGGTAGAGCAGACTGACTTCATACTCACAGGAATTAGCCTGCATCTGCATCTGGAGTGCTGAGAGTAAAGGCATGTGCAACCACATCCAGCCTCCTAAGCTTTTAAAATATTTTCATTTCTGCTAAGGTCATATGTAATTCTCCAGTCTTGGAGCAGGTTCTACCCCACAGTTTGAACCCTCAAATAAGCATTAGAAAATTATTTCCTTGCCGGGTGGTAGTGGCGCACGCCTTTAATCCCAGCACTCGGGAGGCAGAGACAGGAGGATCTCTGTGAGTTCGAGGCCAGCCTGGTCTCCCAAGCGAGTTCCAGGAAAGGCACAAAGCTACACAGAGAAACCCTGTCTCGAAAAAAAAAAAAAAAAAGAAAGAAAGAAAATTATTTCCTCATATCAAAGAAATCTCTCATAAAATTGGTGTCTGAAATTTGATTCCTGAATATATCAACAGCATGATTTGGCTATCATAAAATCTGACTTCTAATTCAACATCTTTCAAATAAACAAAGTTTTGTTAACGCTTAACAAGTCAATATTCCTGTCTGAGTTGAGGAGCCCATGTGCCAATGAAAGAAGAGTACAAAGAAGAAAAGTCTGATGAACTGAGCAGCCTTAGCATCTACTCTGGATCTGGTTGTAGTGAGGAATCAGAAGTTCCTCCTCCATGGGACAGCACAGGGAGAGAGTTCAAGTAAGTTTCCTCTGCTGTATGACTTCAGCATACCTGTGGCTTTTGTTGATGATTTCTTGACAATTCCATAGGGCCTAGAAACAGCAGAGGCAGTGATGAAGCTAGCTTGTGTAATTGAGACTTTGGACCAGAAAAATACTGGAGGTTGCTTTGGAGAATCATCCAACATCTGGAACATGACCCAAAATAGGAAGTGAGTTACACCCTTTTATAAAGTTGGGAAGTGACAAAGACATCATCTCAGTGGTGTCAAAGCAGTATTTACTACTCTTAATGGGCTTTTACTAGACTTAGGAATTTCCATGTTTTCTAAGGAGACCCAGCCTAGCCTCTGAAAAACAGAAGCCAGATTACTAAGTGTAAAAGAAAATTTAAGATTGTGTTAACTTTTTAGAGTCAAATAAGAAAACTCCTTGATAATGTGCATAGTTTCAAGTATATTCAGAACTTCAGTCCACAGAATGTCAAAAGTGCAGTTCAGTACTAGTGAGATGACTTAGAGGATAATGGTACTTTCTATTAATTCCATGGAACCCACATGATGGAAGGAGAAAATTGACTATCACAAGTTGTCTTCTGACTTCCACATGTGTGCCACAGAATCTGTATTTGCTCCCTCTCTTTCCCTCTCTCAATGAAAAAAGTGTGTGTGTGTGTGTGTGTGTGTGTGTGTGTGTGTGTGTGTGTGTGTGTGT
>CABHPR010128086.1:0-19449 GCA_902168415.1 Peromyscus melanophrys
CCAGTGCCACACTATCTCAGTCTCCAGGCTGAGTGAGCTAAAAATGCCCAAAAGGTTTTGATGTGCTACAAGAAGGAAATCCATCAAGATGCTCTGGTGTAGGAGATTGACAACCTGGACCATCCCCAGAGGGCTGAAGAAACAGCACAGGGGACCAGTAATAACAACTGTGAGGTCTAAGGAAGAGGAGGCAGCAGCAGCATTTGAAATCCCGACATGGGGGAATCAGGGACCCCGATAGTGAGGCAGATAGGTGGCTGTGGGGGTTAGTCTCTGATAGCCATGGAGCCCCAGGGAACAAGCAAATGGCAGCTGCCAGCTGAGGAGGTAAGTGATGAGGAAACCTGGCACTGAACTACCTAAGTCGGTTCTGGCCTCTCCTCTGTTTCCAGGCTAGATTCGTGGCATGGATGTTGTCCTAAAGCTGAAGAAGAGACTGAGCAACCTTGGGGGAAGAGTATGGAAGTTAACTCCTGAAGTCAGACCCCATAGGAGTGCTCTCAGCCCATGGAGGGGCCATCTGCAGTATAATTCATATTTTTGGCTGGTGATCCTCAGTGCTACTATCATGGCCTCACAGAATCCCCCCACCCCAGAGACATAGCTCACTCTGAGGAGTGAAGGGAGCCAATGAATGGATGTTCTATATGAAGGGGTCGGGCGTGTTTGCATATGCCTGGCGGACACTTCCGCCAAGCCAGGTCCAGGTCAGGATAGCCATTTCCGGGTCAAGGTGTCTCCCGTGACCAGGGTCCATGATGTCACGTAGCCACGCAAGCGCGCAGTGTGCCTACGTCATCTACGTCTACCTGTACACGCCCCCGCCTTTATAAAAGCCGCCATAACTCTGATCTAACCTTCTTCTCCGCACACGTGTCTCCCCGTACGGGCACTCACTATCCCTTTCTTAATAAACTCTTATTAGCGGATTCTGTCGTGTTTCGTGACGTTTCCTTGCAGGGTAACAGCGCAAATAACTAACACTATGGGCATCTTAGTCTCCTTGAGTGAAGGTCCGGTGGGATAGAGCACTGTAGACTTGGTGAGACCATTCAGCTGTATTACACCTCCAAGCTCTGGCACAGAGGGGTGATTCCACATGTGAGGCCATTTGCCCTACAGCAAAATGTGCAGGCCCAAGGTCAAAGGGATCCAGCTCCTCCCGGCTCTAAGTTCTATGTTTCCTCAGTGGAGCCTTTGTTCATAAGGGGGACAGGTTATACCTAGGCTAGATAATGAAACTGAGGCCTTGGTTTCCCTGGCTTTGAGGAAGGTATGTGCTTATCAAATATCCAAGTTTCTCTCCCCTGTTTCCCAGGGATCCATTAGGAGAGTGTGCCACTTCATCCTGGGCTAAGGTAGACCAGATGTCCCTCTGGCTATGATCTCCTCAAACCCTCTCTCTACACCCAGTACAGCTTCTGCAGGGGAGCGGAACATCTTTACACCTGGGGACAAGACTTTCCAGAAAGATATGCTGACATTTGGCTGCCCCACTCCCCTGCCCCTATGTTTGTGTTTGTACAATCTGACAAGTGTGACCTGTGATTTGAAGAAAAAGCTGAGCCTCCCCCACAGAACAAAGGAGTCTGGGGCACACAAATGCCATCTCCGATGATCGTTTCTCAAGAGTAGTGTCGGAGGAACAGAGTGAACAGCGTAGTGTGGAATGCAGCCAGTGAAGTCCAGTCCATAGGCGCCCATAGAACGAGAGGCTTGATTTCTCCACAACTAAATGGGGCTTACAAAAGAGAAACAACCATGACAGGTAAGAACTACCAAGATCCTGATTTGAACAAAGTGTTTGCAGTCTCACAGGGGAAACCACAGATGTAGATATGAAATTTAAACACTGTAAAATGGGTGTGGGTGGCATGTTCTTGTAATCTCAGATAAATGCCAGCATCCTTCCCTCTCTCCCTTCCTCCCTCCCTCTCCCCTCCTCCTCTCCTCTTCTCTTTCTCTTCTCTCTCTTCTTTCCCTCCTCTGCTCTTTCCCCCCTCTTTCTCTCCCCTCTCTTCTCTCTCCCCTCCCTCTCTCTTTCTCTCTCTTCTCCCCCTCCCCTTCCTCCCTCTCTCCCCTCTTTCTCTCTCTCCCCCTTCTCTCTGTCTCTCACTCTCTCCTCTTCTTCTCCCCCTCTCCTCTCTCCCTTCTCTCTGTCTCTCTCACTCCTCTCTCTCCTCCTCTCTCTGCCCTCCCACTCTGTCCCTCCTCCCCTCTCTCCCCCTCCCCTCTGTTTTGTATAATATTTAAGGGTCCAGCCCTAATATTATACAATTCCAGGGGCCCAGGAGAGACTCTACCATTGGCTCGGGAATGAATCCAGTTGCACAGAGCTCTTTCATTCAATTCGTTTATTTGTCAGTCACCATCATTCCATCACCAGTCCAACTCTCTCAATTCTCCTATTTCCCTTAGTTCCAATTCTCTTAATTCCCTTCCATTCCCTCTTTTAATTCCCTCAATCCTATCCTCTTTCTCTGGGGATTGGTCTATATCCTATCCCAAGCAGCAACACCTCATGTTTTGTATACAACACAAGATTGTAGGGTCTCTGAGGCTTCCTGGCAATTTTATTTGCAACCCAAAAGGGGAAAGATATGAGTGGAGTCAGTTAGTAGTTGAAATAAATCAGAAAAGGAATTTATGTGCTAGAAATATATCCTTATTGTGGTTAAGTGAAGGCATTACGAATCTATCAACTATAGACTTATAGGTGATAGGGTAGAAAAAGTCTGTAGGTCACTAAAAGTTAAAATTGTCACTTTTTTCCTCTGCCACCAGTTTCCTGACAGGGTTGGGGAAGAGTACTGATAGCTAGTCAATCTGCATCCAGCTTGAAACACCTGCTGAGAGGAAACTCCTTTGATTTAAGTTCTCTGGAGCCTTGAGAGAGAGCTGGGTGGGAGGCCTTGATTTGCACAAAAATCAAAGCTTGTTTGTCTAGTGGGCAGGTACTTGGCCTGTGAGACAGGTAGTCTCAGAAAGGACATTTTATCTTAGTTCAGAGGGGTTTTCTAGAATCTAACAGATGGCCTGGTAGCTATCTATTCCTTGCTTGCCTTTTAAGGGTTTGTTTGGGGTTGACTCTATCTTAGGAAGTAGCTCAAGGAGGGTATTTGCAAAAGGCAGATATACCCAAAACAAATGCTAAAAAGGGGCCTGGGGCTCAGAGGCAGAAGGTTCTGTCTTTGTGACTATTCAGGTGCTTTGAAACAGAGGTACACACACACACACACACACACACACACACACATACACACACACACAAACACACACACACACACACACATTTTAGGAGAATTATGAGCACAAGGAGTTCATAGCAAGGCACAACTGAATATTAACTGCATAACACCAATAGTCCTTGCTGATTGGCTTCCCACTCGACTGACCCTTGGTCTGGTCAAGGTATAGCTTATAATATATAGCTGGACTTCTATTTCGTATTCCTGTGGCTTGCCACACCTCTGCTTCCTGACTATGCATGCACTGTGACAACCTGCCACTATGCTTTCCCACCATGTGGACTATATCCCTTCAAACTATGAGCCAAAATAAACCCTTCCTCCGTTCCCTTAAGTTTGTCACAAGGAGAGAAGTAAGTAACTTCTGTATCTTACTGTGTTGAATTCAGTCTTCCTGTGCCAAAGTGAGATAGATGTACCTGCACTGGTGATTCTGCTCTGGAGAACCCTGACACACACTTGCTATGATTGATTATTGGGGTTTTACTTTCTACCAGTGCTTGCAGTAGATGCACAGTTGCGTCTCCTCTGGGCTTTAATTTTCACTTTCCTGCTGGCTGCGGACCTGAGCACTTTTTTGTTTTTTGGGTTGTAGCTGAAAGTTTTTCCATGTCCAGGCCTGATGGCAGTCGGGACAAATCTCTCCCACTTGCGTCCCCAAAGTAAACACACAGAGGCTTGAATTAATTATAACTGCATGGCCATGGCTCAAGCTTTTTTCGAGCTAGCTCTTATATCTTAAATTAGCCCATAAGTATTAATCTGTGTATCGCCACATGTTCCCTGGCTTTACCTACGTCCCATTACATGTTGCTCCTTGGGCAGCTTGCTAGCGTCTCTCCTCTTCTTCCTGTCTCTCTCTGAATTTCCTGCCTGCCTTTAAACCTGCCTTGCCATAGGCCAAATGGCTTTATTTATCAACCAATCAGAGCAACATGTATTTGCAGCATACAGAAAGACATTCTCCCATCACTTCCCCTTTTCTGTCTAAACAAAAGAAAGGTTTTAACTTTAACCCATTAAAATGACATATAACAAAACAGTTACCAAGCAAGAATTACAGTTATAATATCTAATCTATTTGTATTTGGCAAATTAAAGAAAATATTCTATCTATCTTATATTTGTGAGTCTAAAGTTTCATATCTAATTTATCTTTTATCATAACCAAGGAAAATTATAACTATAACTATCTAGTCTTCAACTACATCAAAGACCTCAGAAGGATACAACATTATCTAAGTAAACAGGAAGTGCATTGTAAGCAACTTCCAAAAATCTAGAATGACAGAGACAGCTAGCTGCCTGGGCAGCCATCCAAAGTTCATCTGTGATGTTGGGGCATCCATCTTCAGCCCACAGGCCTAGAGTCTCTCAGTCACTTCTTCCTGTGTTCTGTAGAATATCTGGCAGTCTCCTCTGCAAAACAGGAATCTGAAGGACCATTTTGCCTTTCAAAGTTCAGTGGTCACCTTTCTATGGGTCCTGCATGTCTAGTCAATACATTTTGTCAAGCAGTCCAGGCAGGGACAGTTTCTTGCCCAAATGACTATTTTTGCAAAGAAGAAGATAAACTTCATATAGAATGTCTTTGATGCCCATCTATCTCTTTGAAGTAAATCAGTGCTGCCAGGAGTAGACATGTCTCATTGTCCAGGAAAGTCTAAGTTTTTAAAACATTTTAAATGCCATATTCTGTAGGTCTTTGAAGTGTTTGAAGATTACCTACCTAACTGAATTATATCTATGTATACCTAGAAAACTTAACATGATTACAAGTTTGATTATTATAGATGATTAACTATTAATCTGTATTTCTCAATTATACATTACAATTTTAAATGAGTTGCACAAACAAAATACTTTAAACAAGAGTAGAAATATACAAACAGTATAACAAAATTAACTTTAAGTTTGTATCAATAAACTAAAATCCATAGCAATGTAAAATATTTTAAATAAGTTATTGCTCTTTTAAAGTAGATTCAATAATCTACCCTTTTATCCTATTATATCTATAGCCTACATTTCTATATCATATTTCCCCTTTCTTCTTTTAGAAAGAGATTGACTATGATCAGTAACAACTTGTAACCAACAACCTAAACAAAGACAAACATCCATATATAGATTAATAGTTATGGGATAATTTAAGATATAAGAGCTAGCTAGCAAAAGGCTTGAGCCATGGCCATGCAGTTATAATTAATATAAGCCTCTATGTGTTTATTTGGGGGATGTGAGTGGGAGAGATTTGTCCTGACTACCAGCAGGCCAGGACACAGAAAAAATTTAGTCTACAATTGGCACCCACGTGGCAAGAATTCATTAAAAAACCATTGTTGTCCTTACAGGCCCCCAGCTCGGTCAGAGCTACAAGCGATCTGGGCTACACTTGGCCAGAGCTGCACTCTGCCATAGCTGCACGCAGCCGGACTGCTTGTGGGTTTACAGAGCCCCTGGCTCAGGCCCGGTATGGCTCAGGCCAGAGCACATGGCTGGACTGTCTTTAGCTTTTACTTTTTTTTTTCTTCTCCTGGTAGGTAGTAGTCTCTCTCTCTCTCTCTCTCTCTCTCTCTCTCTCTCTCTCTCTCTCCTTTCTCTCTCTTCCCATTTTGGACTGCCACCACACTAGGTAGCTGCTTTGAAATTCCCTTGGACTTCTAGTGTCCTACGCAGACTTGATAAGCCAATTAGGATAACTTAAAGGGAGAAAATAGTTAAAAAATAATTTTTCCCACATTATAAAATGGGAAATATTTTTACAATGGAAGGAAATTGGTCTTTGTTTGATAACACATTAGGCAGTCTGAAAATGGAATGATTAAATGAGAGGATAATTAATGTTGATGGGATGTACATAACATCAATTATGAATATTATTTGTTTAATTATCCTTATTTTAGTATTAAAAAGGTTAGTCAGGTTAGTCAAATTAAGTGCCAACATAAAAGCTTTAGAAAAACCTGTTAAAATGAATTCTAGAGAAATTCAGAACCAAACAGAAGGATTTAAAGGTGAAATTATTTCAGGACTGAATTATATGGTTACAGAGAGACAGCCTGTTTACAAACAACCAAGCTTAATTTATCTGGTAGCCTTACAGGAACTACCTGCTCAAGGACATGTACTTGTTAACTAGACTCCAGTGGAAATGTTCGATTTAAGGAGATTTAAGGAAGCTATAGTATCATATGGCATGCATTCTCCATTTGTAAAGCAAATGTTAAACTTGTGGTCAACTTGTAATAGGATTATTCCTCATGACTAGAAAGAATTGGTAACAGCTGTCCTGGAATCCAGAGCACAATTGCAGTGGTACACTTGGTTTAAGGATGAGGCTAAGACAAGAGAACACCAATGTAGAACTAGAGGTGTGGAAATTTACCAGGATCAGCTTCTTGGAGAAGGCGAATACTCTGATATACAAAGATAATGCTTATATGATGACCAAACCTTAAGTCTATGCTGCAAGGCAGCCATGAATGCATGGGACAGAATTGAGGAAGCAGAGAAAAAAATTGAATCTTTCACAAAAGTTATACAGGGCCCCAGAGAATCCTTCACAGATTTCTTACAAAGGCTGTCTTCAGCAGTAAATAGAATGAACCAAATTCAGAAGGTAGACAGATAATAATCGAAGTTTTGGCTTTTGAGAACATGAATGCAGCATATAAAAGAATATTCAGGCCGTTAAAGGCAACATCGGAACCCTTGGAGGATTGAATCAGGGACACAATTAATATTGAGTCTCATTACCATGATGAGATGTGGATAGGAGAGGTGATTTCAAAAGCTTTGAGGAAAAAAGTCAGATGTTTTGGTTGTGGCAAACAAGGTCATTTGAAAATGGAGTGTAAACAAGGTGTTCCTAGAAAGAATGTTTATTCAAGGAACAATGGCAACAGAATGCCCCCTCCTTCTGGATTATGCAGAAAGTGTGGTAAGGGTAAACATTGGACCAACTAATGTAGATCAACAAGGGACAGACAAGGTAATCCTTTGCCTCTGCCCTTGGGATACTCACAGAGGGGCCTCATGCAGGCCCCACAGCAAATTCATTTCAGTCCTTTTCTGCCATCATAGAAGAAACCCTTTCTCAGAGCAATTAAATAACCAAATGTCTATTGGAATAAACCAGTCTACTTGGGGTGATAGAACAACTGTAGCAGAGAGAATAGAAAATTCAGGAGAAACCATAAAGTGAATTTTTTGGCAAACTTCTATAAATGAACAAAGACCAAAGTTAAAAATATGAATAAATGACATTTTCTTGGAAGGTTTAGTAGACATAGGTGCAGATGTGACAATAATTGCACCAGAATTTTGGCATCCAACTTGGCCTCTTCAGGAGGTAAATGTTAAGCTGTTAGGGATTGGAACATTATCTCAAGTGAAACAGAGTGCAAGATGGCTCAAATGTATAGGTCCAGAAGGACAGAGAGGAAAATTAAAGCCATATGTGGATAATATAGCTATGAACTTATGGGGCCGTGATCTATTACAACAATGGAATACTCAGATTAACATTCCTCCAACCTCAGAAACAAATCATAAACTAATGCATGCTTCTAAGAGAAATATTAGAAGATATTATTCTAAAGAGCGATCACCAGCCATCCAGATTTTCCAAGAACAGGGCACAACAAATGCTGATCTTCCAAAGACACCAACAGCTCTACCTTTAAAATGGTTAACAGACAAGCCTGTGTGGGTTCAGCAATGGTCTTTAACAACAGAGAAACTGCAGGCTTTAGAAGAGCTGGAACAAGAGCAGTTAAATGCTCAGCATATTGAAGAATCAACCAGCCCTTGGAATTCTCCTGTATTTGTTATTAAAAAGAAATCTAGTAAATGGAGAATAGTAACAGACCTTAGAGCAATTAACAAGGTAATTCAGCCAATGGGCTCTCTACAATATGGAATTCCTTTGCCTACTTTGTTACCTAAAGGATGGTCTCTTATAGTTATCTTTTTAAAAGACTGTTTCATTTTCAATACCTTTACAAGAAAAGGAGAGAAAAAGATTTGCCTTCATTGTGCCTACTTATAATTCTCAACTGGTTAAGAGCTATCAATGGAGAGTTCTCCCACAGGGAATGTTGACTAGCCCAACCCTGTGTCAATATTTTGTACAACAGCCATTGGAAGTAATATGTAAACAATTTTCTAAATCTATAATTTATCATTATACGGACAATATTTTACTAGCTGATTCAAATCCAGATACTTTAGAAAGAATGTTTGAAGAAGTAAAGAAAATTTTGCATTGCTGGGGATTACAAATTGCTCCTGAAAAGATACAAAGAGGAGATTCTATTAATTATTTAGGATATAAAATAGGTCTACAAAAAAATTAGATCCCAAAAGGTGCAAATTAGGAGAGATTGATTATGGACTCTTAATGACTTTCAAAGATTATTCAGAGACATTTCCCATCTATGAACTATTGTTGGGGTTAAAAATGATGAACTGAGTAATTTGTTCAAAACCTTAGAAGGTGACAAGGACTTAAATAGTCCAAGAGAATTATCAGCTGAAGCTGAGAGAGAATTGGCCTTGGTGGAAAAGAAAGTACAGGAAGGACATGTGGATCATGTGGATCCAAAGCTTGCTTACATTTTGGTTATTTTACCCTCTAGGCATTCTCCTACAGGAATTTTAATGCAGAGGGAAGACATTATATTAGAATGGATATTTCTACCAAATAAATAGAGTAAAAAAAATTAAAAACTCATGTGGAAAAGATCTCTGACTTGACTTTAAAAGGAAAATTCAGACTTAATCAATTAGCAGGAATAGACCCAGCAGAAATTGTCATACCTTTCACTAAGGAGGACATTGACAAATTATGTGAAGAAAGTGAACCTTGGCAAAGAGCTTGCAGTAATTTTTTGGGAGAAATTAACAGCAAATATCCCAAAAGCGATAGAATTGATCTTATAAAGAGAGCTGATTGGATTTTGCCTTGCATTGTATGGGAAACACTCATATCTGGAGTTTGTACATTTTATACAGATGCAAAGAAACAAGGAAAGGCAGGTTACACATCAGAAAATTTAAGTAAAGTGGTTCAAAGTCCTTATAATTCGGTTCAAAAATCGGAATTGTATGCTATTCTGTTGGTATTCATGGATTTTTCAGAACCTCTCAACATAGTTACTGACTCTCAGCATGCTGAAAAAGTGGTATTACATGTAGAGACTGCAGAATTTATCCCTGATGATTCAGAATTAACTTCACTATTTATTAAGTTAAAAGATATAGTCAGGAAAAGGAAGCATCCCTTATATATAACTCACATCCAATCCCATATGTGTCTGCCAGGCCTTCTAGCACAAGATAATGAAGAAATGTGCTGGAGGCCTCAGAATTTCATAAAAAACATGATGTCTGCTGTGGGATGGTCTGTATGTCAAACATGTTGCTTATTGGTCAATGAATACAACACTGATTGGCCAGTGGTCAGGCAGGAAGAAGTATAGGCGGGACAAGGAGGAGAGAATTCTGGGAAGTGGAAGGCTGAGCCGGAGACACTGCCAGCCGCCATCATGACAAACAGCATGTGAAGATGCCGGTAAGCCACAAGCCATGTGGCAAGGTATAGATTTATAGAAATGGATTAATTTAAGATATAAGAACAGTTAGCAAGAAGCTTGCCACGGCCATACAGTTTGTAAGCAATATAAGTCTCTGTGTTTACTTGGTTGGGTCTGAGCGGCTGTGGGACTGGCGGGTGAGAGAGATTTGCCCTGACCGTGAGCCAGGCAGGAAAACTCTAGCTACAGATGTCAATAGTAAAGGTTTAAAAAAGGATTTTTCCATAACCTGGCAACAAGCCAAGGAAGTTGTAAGGAAATGTCCTACCTGCTCCTTTTACAATCAGACTCCATTATCAGCAGGATATAACCCAAAGGGTACTCAGAGAAATGAAATCTGGCAGATGTATGTGTTTCACTTTGCAGAATTTGGAAAATTGAAATATATACATCATACCATTGATATTTATTCAGGATTTCAATGGGCAACTGCTTTGGGTTCTGAAAAAGCTGATTTTGTAATCACACATTTGCTAGAAGTTATGGCCATCATGGGTATACCTGCACAAATTAAAACTGACAATGCTCTAGCATATGTTTCTGGTAAAAATGAAACAATTCTTTGCTTATTACAATATAAAGCATATTACAGGTATACCACATAATCCTACAGGCCAAGCAGTCATAAAAAGATCAAATCAAACTCTAAAGGTTATGCTCACTAAACAGAAAGGGGTAACAAAAACCCCCAGAAGTAGATTACATAATGCTCTATTAACTTTGAATTTTCTCAATGCTAATGAGAAAGGAACAACAGCTGCAGAGAGACATTGGATAATAGAAAAAAACTACAGAATTAAATCAGCGTATATACTTTAAAGATGTGCTGACCTCAGAATGGAAACCAAGATATGTGCTATGTTGGGGACGAGGTTTTGGTTTTGTTTCTACAGGAGAAGATAAACTGTGGGTACCATCAAAATTGATAAAGGTTTGATTTGAACAAGAGGGACCATCAACCAGCATGACCATCCAATTTAAACTAACTTATACCATTAACAAATGCTTTTCATTTAATCAGATATAACTTGCCAAAAGGGAACCTCCCCAAAGTTAGGCTTGGGGAAGTATTTTTGGTTTTGTCTTTCAGGAGAATGAAGCCTAAGGAATCTGAAGAACATTGGACAAATGAGACATCTGAAGAAAAAGAACAAATCATCTAGAAAAAATGTCCCAAGAAAAAGAGTAAATTAGCCTATTGGTATATCACATATAAAATTTCATAAGTCTACCTAAATGTTTGTTTCTGTTCTTCTCTACAGACACTTAACACAAATCATCTTTTTGTAGTCCCAGTTCAATTAAAAATTAAAGCTGCCTTTGGAGTTGGAGAATGGCTCTCTCCTTCTCTAAACTGAAGCATTTTGTTAAAAGGAAAATGTAAAATCTCTGTATCATGTCAGAAGAAAGAGCCATCTTCTGATATGGGAAAGAAGAAAACCAAAGCATTATGGGACTATTCTATTGCCACTAATCTCAATTCTTTGGTTCTATTTTGATTCTTTAAACTTTTCTTAAGGTATGAATTTTATATCAAAATTTATAAGATTAATATATATATATTTTAAACTTTTGTTAGGATATTAATGGTCATATAGAGTACTAATTAATTCTAGAAAAAAAAAGGCTTCATTTAGGGGCCTATACATGTTTTTGTGTTCGAGTCTCTATCAGTTTTTGGTAGGGAATTATGACCAGGCCTAACAGCGAATTTGAAGTCTCCAGAAAGATGATGGGGCCCCACAACAACGATTCCGAGTGGACAATAATAATACCACTAAGCTGACAAACATCACCCAAAGTTCAGCTTTGGACTGTAAAACTGCTCAGAACAATTTTGAGATGGCTAGCTGAGATGATCCAGTCTCATAGACTACTCAAACAAGGACTTGAGATAAGCCCTGCACTTTGGCATATGCAGAGACTGGACAACAAATATAGCTACCTCTCCCAGAACTTGACAGTTAACCAAAAATTTTTCTTTTCAGGATCCCCTAAAGATGCCTTTGCCCACAAACAACAGAAAGCAATTTTAAGAACAAGACGCCCTCATTTCCAAGAGGTGGGGTGGGGCAGGTGGTTTTTGGTTTTTCAATGGGTTTCAGGTTTGGGATAGTTGTCATTGTTTAAAAGGGTTGGTTACAAGTTGTTGATGTTAATGGTTTGGAAAAGGTCTAAATAAAGGAGATTAGATTTAGGGTTCTTGTTGGAAAAAAAAGATATAGAAATGATAGAATAAAGGGTAGATTATTGAATCCACTCAGAAAAGAAAAAAGAGAGGATATAGATATGATATAGATTAAAAAGGTAGATTATTGAATCTACTTTTAAAAGACAACTACTAGTTTTAAATACTTTACATTGGATTGGATTTTTATATATTGTATACAAATTATATATATTGAGATTGATATTGTTAGAAGATGCTGTATGTATATTTCTAATCTTGTTCAGGATATTGTACTTATACAGTTAATTTAACAATGTTATGTAATTTTCTAATTCTTGAAAGTTATTATTACCAACTATTATGATATAAAGAAATGAAAGTTAGTAGTTGGACATTGTAGTCATATTAGGTATGTTCTCAAGGTCAAGTAGAGATATATTTTAGATAGGTCATCTTCAAACCCTTCAGAGATCTACAGAATATGGCATTTAAAAATGTTTTAATAACTTAGAATTTTTTCTTTTTTTATGACTATGAGACATGTCGGCTCCTGGCAGCACTAATCTACTTCAGAGAAGATATGGGCATTGAAGAAACTGCATATGGAGTTAACTTTCATTGTGGCAAAAGTTAGCCACTGGGCAAGAAAGTGCCCTTGCATTGACTGCTGACAGTATGCTATCCAAATCCAGAGAGGACACAAAACAAAGGACTACCGATCCTTGCCAAAACAAGTGTGGTTGTGGCTTTAGCAACAGGAGTCCTCTGAGGCCAGGACAATATGGCACCATCACTGAAGTGGCTTTGCAATCCAGAAAAGGTACAGTGCCCCTTTCTTTGAAGGCAGCTGAACAGGCAATATATCAATGGCTTATGGTGTGCAGTGGAACAGTACCTGAAACAGTTATTCTTGAAAGAATAACTAGGTTGATGGAGTCTAACCTCTCAATGGAAGACTGGCATTTAATAAAAGAGATGAAACCACCCACAAGCCGAGAAGAATGGGATGTGGAGAAGAATGAGATGCTGAGATGAAGCCATCCACAAGCCAAGAAGAATGGGCAGCTGAATTCTAAAAACACCAGCAATTTCCAGAATTTAAAATCCTGAATCATGATTGGACACTGGTGGAATTCAAGTTTATCTGGTACATGGAATATTCACACTGAATGTGAGGTCGAGCTGTAGGCCTTGTGTGCAGCCTACTTCACAAATGAGTCTGTCAGATATGCTAAGCCTATAGGCTGAAGATGATGCCCCAACATTGCAGAGAAACCTCAGGTAACTGTCCAGGCAGCTGGCTGTTTCTGTCAACTCACATTTTTTTTTTTTTGGAAGTCGCTTATTTGCACTTCCTGTTTTACTAGGTAATATTATTTCCTTCTTGGGTCTCTGAGGGAGTTGAAGATTAGATACTTGTAGTAACAATTTTCTGATAGTTTTCTGTTGGTAATATAAGTTATGATAGAAAGTGAATTAGGTACATTTTGGACTCACCGAAATAGAAGAGATAATGGAATATTTTCTCTGAATTTGTCAATGCAAATGGATTAGACATTGTTGATGTATTTATTGCTTGTATATATTGTATATAGTTATTATACTTATTATATATAGATTTTCTTATATTAGTTATAACTTTTTTATTCTTTATTATTTTTATTAGACAAAAAAGGGGAAATGTGGTGATATTTTATTTGTGCTGAAATGTGGTGATATTTTATTTGTATGTTAATAAATAAAGTTGCCTGGGGATCAGAGCTAAAAGCAATCCATTTAGCAGAAGTCTGGTGGTGGTGGCACACGCTCTTAATCTGATCACATGGCAGGCAGGGTCTCAGTGTGTTCAAGGACACACTAGGGAACAGAGCCAAGTGTGGTGACACATGCCTTTAATCCCAGTATGGACCATAGAGACCTGGAGGTCTGTACAGTCAGGAAGTTACAAGGAAGTGAGGTAGCTGGGCTAAAAGCCAATGAGAGGGCAGAACAGCAAGGCAATAAAGGCATGGGTAAGACCAGAAGTAGCTGGCATTTTGGAGGCTATAGAGCTGATGAAGTAAGGGGGTTGGTGGCTCTCACTATTTCCCTGATCTCTAATGCTGTCACCCCTATATTTGGTTCCATGTTCTTTATTTAATAAGACCACTTAGAAATTCGTCTACATTGGATTTTTTGTTTGTTTGTTTTTGTTTTGTTTTTTGAGACAGAGTTTCTCTGTGCAGCTTTGGAGCTTGTCCTGGAACTCGCTCTGTAGACCAGGCTGGCCTCGAGCACACAGAGATCTGCCTGGCTCTGCCTCCTGAGTGCTGGGATTAAAGGTGTGTGCCACCACCACTCGGCTTGTTTGTTTTCTTATTGTCAAATTTTTGAGAGTTTTTTTCCCCTTACATCAATTATGGGTATGTTATTTGCATTCTTTTCTTTTTCTTCTTTTTTTTTTTAAAGATTTATTTATTTTATGAATGAGTGCTCTGTCTGCATGTATACCTGTATGCTAGAAGAGGGCATCAGATCCCACTATAGATAGTTGTGAGCCACCATGTGGGTGATGGGAATTGAACTCTGGATCTCTGGAAGAGCAGCCAGTGCTTTTTACTGCAGAGCCATCTCTCCAGCCTCCTACATTATTTTCTTTGTGTCATTAGTTTATTGTTTTCTTCGGTGCATGTATATATTTATATATATACATCTGTGCGTTTGTTCTTGTGAGGTGCACATATCTGTGCAAGTGCATGGACACTTAGACTTTCTATGTGTGTGGGGGGCCAGAAGGCAGCCCAGCTGACTTTCCTTAAGTGGTGTCCATCTTGTTTTTGTTTTTGCTTTTTTAATCTTTAAAGAACTAATCTCTCTCCCTTCTTCACCCTCTCTTTCTGTGTGTGTGTGTGTGTGTGTGTGTGTGTGTGTGTGTGTGTGTGTGTCTTTGTGCCATGGCACTTGTGTGGAAGTCAGAAGATGACTTTGTGGAATCAGTTCCTCTACCTTCGGGTGAGTTCTGGGGACTGAACTCCTGTCACCAGGCTTAGCAAAGGCCTTCACCTGCAGAGCCAGCCACCTGCTGGTCCTCCCTTGTTTTTGAGACTGGATCTTTAAATAAGCTGGAACTAATTAGGCTAGGCACCTAGCCAGTCTCCCCAGAGATCTCCTGTCTCTATGTAACTTGTAATGGAACACATGTGCACACCTCCATGCCTGGCCTTGTAACTTTTTTTTTTTTTTTTTTTGTAATATGCATGGGTATTTTGCCTGCATGCATGTCTGTCTGTGTACGGTGTGTGCTTGGTGCCCAAGGAGGTCAGAAGAGGGAGTCAGAGTCCCTGAAACTGGAGTTACAGACAGGTGTGGGTGCTGGGGATTGAACCTGAGTCCTCTGGAAGAGCTACCAGGGCTCTTAACTGTGGAGCTGTGTCTTCAGCCTCCCAGGTTTTACACGGGTTCTGGGGATTGAACTGGGGACCTCATAGACCTCACTGTACCATCTTCCCAGCCCCAGTCCTCCGATTACGGGGCTGGAGAGACGGCTCACAGTTAAAAGCTGTTTAGGTTCAATTTATCATTCCGTTCCCTTTTTGTTTTTGTTTTTGTTTTTTGAGACAGGATTTCTCCATGTAGCCTTGGTTTTCCTGGAACTCACTCTATATAACCAAGCTGGCCTTGAACTTAAGAGATCTGCCTGTCTCTGCTGCCTGAGTGCCGGGATTATAGGTGTGTGCCACCATGCCTGGCTCATGCTTTTCCTCTTTGTGGTATTTGATGTGGAATATTCCATTTTAGCCACTTTAGGTCTACAATTCAGTGGCCTAAGTAAATTTCCAGTGTAACTTTCACCTCTATTTCCAGAACCCTTTCCTCATTCCAAACAGAAGGTAAGTGTGTACATGAAGGTGTATTTTCCCAGTTTCTTCCTTGGCCCCTGGGAACTCCTACTCCATTTTCTGCCTCTAGGGGTTTGCATACTGTGGAAGTAGAATTACATTATCTGTCCTCTGTGTCCAGCGGCATGTCTGTCCTCTGAGTCACCCCCCCCCATGGTA
This sequence comes from Peromyscus melanophrys, assembly GCA_902168415.1. Classification (NCBI taxonomy): domain Eukaryota; kingdom Metazoa; phylum Chordata; class Mammalia; order Rodentia; family Cricetidae; genus Peromyscus; species Peromyscus melanophrys. The sequence goes on from CABHPR010128086.1 coordinate 16,055, forward strand.
TTTATCTCAGTGGGTGTGAGGTGTCATTTCAGTAGCATTTCTTCTTTGGTTTTCACTCTGGGGGATGAACAGAGCCCCACAAATGCTGAACGCACACTCATAGCTGAGCTGCACCTCTCCGCCTTGGGGGTTTTTGTTTGTATTTCCACAATGTTTAATAATATTGAGTCTCTTTTCACGCATTTACGGTGTCAATGGCAAGAGGCTGCAGCCCAGGCCTGCCACCAGTCACCTGAAAAGTTCCTTTTCTCTTTAGGTAAAGCTGGAACCCTGCCTACACCACAGAAAAAAATTCATGACCAGTTAAGGTGAAGCCAAATTGGTGAGTTTATTAAGTATTTAGACAGAGAGACATATAGGAAAATGATACATACTCAAGACATAGGAATGGATGAAAGAGTCATACTTAGATGCCTTTACAGAGGATATATATATATATATATATACACACACATATATATTTATACATGTATAAAACATTGTTGAGACTGTGATAGACTATGGAGACTTTTGCAGGTGAACTGAATGCATTTTTGCATTATGATATGGCTACAAGCCTTTGGGGGCCAGGAGTAGAATGTAGTGGTTTGAAAGAAAATGCCCCTCAAAGCAAGTAACATTAGTAGGAGGTGTGGTCTTGTTGGAACAGATTTGGCCTTATTGGATGAAGTCACTGTGAAGATGGTCTTTGAGGTCTCATATATGCTCAAGCCACACCCGGTATCTCAGACCACTTCCTGTTGCCTGCAGGTCAAAATGTGGCCAGCACCATGTCTGCCCGCATGTTGCCATGTCCTGTCATGATGATAGTGGACTAAACCTCAGAAAATGTAAGCCACCCCTATGAAATGTTTTTCCTTTATAAGAGTTGCTGTGGAGGCTGGAAAGATGCCTCAGTGGTTAAGAGCACTGGAGGCTTCTTCCAGAGGTCTTGAATTCAATTCCCAGCAATCACATGGTGACTCACAACCATCTGTAGTGGGATCTGATGCCTTCTTCTGGTGTAAAGGCATATGTGTAGATAGAGTAATCATATACATAAAATAAATAAAAAATATTTAATTATTAAAAAAAAAAAGAGTTGCCATGGTCATGGTGTCTCTTCACAGCAATAGAAACCCTAAGACAGAGTGTTACCTGAAAATAAGGATAGTTTGACTTCTTCCTTTCTCATTCTGAGCCCTGATATCTTTATGACTTTTTTGTTTGTTTGTTTTGTTTTTTGTTTGTTTTTCAAGACAGGGTTTCTCTGTGTAGTTTTAGTGCCTGTCCTGGATCTTGCTCTGCAGACCAGGCTGGCCTCAAACTGTCTATACATCTGCCTGGCTCTGCCTCCCGAGTGCTGGGATTAAAGGCGTGAGTTACTGCAGCCGCCCAGCTGCCTTTATGTCTTTTTCATGACTAAGAGCTATAGCTAAAACTTCGAGCATTATATTAAATAAGAGAGGGGAGCGTGGCACTGGCCTCGTCTTGCTCCTGGCTTTAGAAGAAATGATCTTAGTTTGTCTTATTGACTATAATTCTGGCCATAGACAAGACCTTTCTAAACAGAACTTCACTGCAAAGGAGCCAGCTCCAAGTATCAGGAGAAAAGATAGATGAATAGAAAGTTTCTGCACAGCAAAGAAAATACCAGCAGAGGAAACAGACAGCCCACTGAATAGGAGAAAATCTTTACCAGCTATACTTCAAACAGGGGACTAATATCCAAAATTTACAAAGAACTACAGGAATTAAACACCAAGGAAATAAAGCCACCAATCAACAAATGTGTTAATGAGACAGACACTCTTCAAAAGAAGAAACACAAATGGCCAATAGCTATTTTTAGATTTATGTGGAAGAGTGTTTTGCTTACTTGTATGTATGTGTACCATATGTATGCCTGGAACTACAGAGGTCTAGAGAGGACATCCAATTCCCTGGATGGGATGGTTATGAACCACCATGTGAGTGCTGGAAATTAAACCCTGGTCCTCTGCAAGAGCAACAAGGGCTCTCAACCTCTCAACCACTGAGCCAACTCTTTAGCCCCACTACTTCTTTTTTTAAAGAATTTAACAGAGCTAGTCATCAGGGAAATGCAAGTTACTACTACTTTGAGATACAACCTCCAATCGGAATGGCTGTGAAGAAATCTGGCAACAGAGCTGGAGAGATGGCTCAGCAGTTAAGGGCCCGTCTTAAGTTTCTGTTGCTGTGATCAAAGACTATGACCACAAGAAACTTGGTAAGGAAAGTCTTTATTTGGCTTATACTTCACATTACAGTCTATCGTCAAAGGAGCTCCGGGCAGGAATCAAAGACAAGGACCTGGAGGCAGGAACTGAAGCCAGAAGCCATGGAGAAGTGCTGCTTACGGGCTTGCTGCTCTTAGGTTGCTCAGTTTGCTTTCTTATATGCCTCAGGACCAACTGCTCAGAGGTGGTACCACCCACAATGGGATGGGCCTCTCCACATCAGTTATTAATCAAGAAAGTAACCCACGGTCTTGCGTACAGGCCAGTCTGATGGGAGTATTTTCCCATCTGAGGCACCCTTCTCGGATGACAGTATTGATGCTCCTTTAGAGCAGGGTTCAGTCCCTAGCACCCACAGCAAGTATCTCACCATCTTCAGCTCTAGGGTATCTGTCTTAACTCTTTCTCTATTGCTGTGATAAAACACCATGACCAAGGCAACTTATAAAAGAAAGGGTTTAGCCAGGTGGTGGCGGCGGCTGCGCACACCTTTAATCCCAGCACTTGAGAGGCAGAGGCAGGCAGAGCTCTGTGAGTTCCAGGCCAGACTGGTCTACAGAGTGAGTTCCAGGATAGCCAGGGCTGTTACACAGAGAAACCCTATCTTAAAAAAAAAATAGGAGGGGTTTATTTGGAGCTGGAAGTTCTAGACGGTTAGAGCCCATCACCATCATAGCAGGGGGCATGGCAGCAGGCAGGAATCCATGGTGTTGGGGCAGCAGATGAGAACTCATACCTTGAACTGCAAGCAGCAGGTAGAGAGAGCTAACTCAAATGGCTTTTGAAACCTCAAAGCCCACACCCAGTGACATGCTTCTGTCAGCAAGGCCACATGTGGGACCATTTTCATTCATACTACCAGAGGGTCCAGTGTCCTCTTCTGGCCTCTGAGGACAGCTGCACACAGGTGGTATACACTCATACAGACACACATACAGAAATAAAAAAATTAAATGTGTTTAGTAAAGGGAGATTTAATTGAGAAGAAATTTGACAAATGTTGGCATGGATGTAGAGAAAGATATCCTTGTTTACTGCTAGTCAAGTGTAATTTACAGCCATAAGAAGATCAGTTTGGAGGTTCCTCAAAAAAATAAAGAATTTACCAGAGCTGGGCAGTGGTGGCATACACCTTTAATCCCAGCACTCAGGAGG
>CABHPR010128086.1:30037-44446 GCA_902168415.1 Peromyscus melanophrys
CTCAGTGTGTGGGAGCCTGAGGACCATGCCTTTCTCCTGTCCTGTTTTTGGAAGGGGAGCTGGTGGACTCTCAGGCCTAGGCTTCTCCTTTATAACCCTGTCTTGGAGCTGCAAGAGCATCACAGAAATGGGGAGAGAGGGTAAACTGTCAGTCAGAAAAGACTAGAGCCAGTGTGATGGCTATTCTTGAGTGTCAATTTGATGCATCTGGAATTAATTAAAACCCCCAAATGGAGGGCACACCTGTGAGGATTTTTGCTTAATTCAAAGTGAGAAGATCCACTTCTAATCCAGATCTTTGAGGTATGAAGACATGCCTTTAATCCAGATCATTTGAGCTGGGAAAACCCACCTCTACTCTGAGCTACACCTTTTGCTGGAAGCCTGTATAAAGACAAGGAAGAAGGAAACTTTTGCTTTTTGCCTGCTGCCCTTGCCTGACTGGCAAGTCCATTCCTTGAGTGGCGTTAGAGCCTGCTTCTTTGGGATCCCAGCATATACTGAAGAGCAGCTGAGATATCCCAACTCATGGACAGAGCAACTGTTGGGTTCTTGGACATTGTTGGATTAGCTGGATCACAGCCTGAAAGTCATTCTAATAAATCTAATAAATCCCATATATATAGGGTTGATATATATGTGATATATAATATATAACACATATACAATATACAACATATATTATATAAAATATCATTTTATATATGTATATATGTATATTGTTTGTTTGTTTGTTTGTTTGTTTGTTTGTTTGTTTGTTTGTTTGTTTTGAGACAGGGTTTCTCTGTAGACCAGTCTGGTCAGATCTGACTGTCTCTGCCTCCTGAGTACTGGGATTAAAGGCATGCACTACCACCACCACCACCATGGCACAGCAAGTGCTCCCAAGTCCGAGTTTCACAACAGACACACGTATCACCCCCTGTAAAGGTGACGGTACCAAGAGGGAAATGAGATGGTCTGACCTGCCTGAGGGGTCTGCAGCTCCCATGCTGCCCTAGCAAACAGAGGACATTTTTCAGAAGGAATAGAAAAAACAGTCCTAAGGTTCATATAGAGTCACAGAGGACCTCAAATAGCTATGGCCACCTGGGAAAGGAAACAGATAAGGCAGAGCTGGGTGGTACACACATGTAATCCCTAGAGGAGACATGGAGGCAAAGAAGATCATGGGTTCAAGGCTAGCCTGGGGTACATAGGGAGACCCTATCTCAAAAATGTGTGGGTGGTAGCCTGAGTTCTACCCCTAGAACTGGCAAAAGACAAAACAGAAAACAATAGCAAAAAACAAAACAGACAGAAGAGACTGAAGAGATGGCTCAGGGTTTAAGAACACTCACTGGTTTTTCCAATGACCAGGGTTCGATTCCCATAACCCACATGGTGGCTTACAACCATCCATAACTCCAGTTCCAAGGGATCTGACACCTTCTTCTGACCTCCATGGGCACCAGACACACACATGATGGTAGAGATACATACATGCTAGCCAAACACTCATACACATAAAATAAAGAAATCTAAAAAGAAAATAAAAATATGGAAGCTGGAGACATCTTGGTGACATTTCATGATTGTAAACCACATCTCAAAACTGTAGCAATCAAAATAGTAAGGTATTGGGGTAAAAACAGACACACAGACAAATGGAACAGAATAAAAGTATGAAGCAAACAACTTCCAAAACTATAGAAATGATAGAGACAGTTGGCTGCCTGGACAGTCACCCAAGGTTCCTCTGCAATGTTGGGACATCCATGGGGCTAGAATATCTGCCAGACTTTTCTGTGAAGCAGGAATTTTGAAGGACTGTTCTACTTTGTCTTGGTAAAGTTTGGCAGTTGACTTCCTTTGTGTCCTGCTTGTCCAATTTGGACAGCATACTGTCAGCAGTCAAGGCAAGGGCAGTTTCTTGCCCAGTGGTTAACTTTACCACAATGAAAGCAAACTCCATTTGGAGGTTCTTTAATGCCCATCATCCTTTTTTTTTTTTTTTTTTTGAAGTTTATTGGTGCTGCCAGGAGCAGACATGTCTCACTGTTATGAAAAGCCTTATGTTATTAATACATCTTAAATGCCATATCCTGTAGATCTCTGAAGTATTTGAAGACCACCTATCTAAAATATATCTGTTTAACCTTGAAAACATACCTAACATGACTACAAGTTTGATTGTTATAGATGACTAACTACTCACCTGTGCTTCTTAAGTATCCTAAACAGTTTGTAATAATAGCTTTGAAGGACTAGAACTTTATATTATAATTTTAAATGAGTTGCATAGGTACAATAACTTACAGCATGTTGTAACAAAAATAACCATAAGTTTGTATACACAAAATATACAAAAATCCATACCAATGTAAAATATTTGAAACTAGGAGTTGCTTTTTAGTTTAAAAGTAGATTCAGGCAGGTGGTGGTGGCGGCACATGCCTTTAATCCCAGAACTCAGGATGCAGAGGCAGGCAGATCTCTGTGAGTTCAAAGCCAGTCTGGTCTACAGAGCAAGATCCAGGACAGGCACCAAAACTATACAGAGAAACCCTGTCTTGAAAAAGCCAAAAATAAAAAATAAAAAATAAATAGATTCAATAACCAACCCTTTTATTCTATCCATTCCTATATCCCCCCTTTTTTCTTTTCAGAAAGAGATCCCTGAATCTAACCTCCTTTTCTTAGATTCCTCCCTGACCATGACCAATAACAACTTGAAACTAACTCCCCTAAATAATGACAAACATCCATAACTCATCAAATGACCAAAAACCACCCACCCTACCTCTCAGGAATGTGGGCGTCATGTTCTTAAAATTACTTCCTGCTGTCTGGGGGTGATGGCATCTTTAGGGAACCCTAAGAAAATTGGGATAATGGTCAGGTCCTGGTAGAATTAGCTGTATCATTTGTTGTCCAGTCTCTGTGGTGATGGAAAAAATGCAGGGATTATCTGAAGTCCTGGCTGGAGTAGTCTATGAGGCTGGACCAGCTTAGCTAACCACTTAGAAGTTGTCCTGAGCTGTTTGTAGTTCAAAGCTGATCCTTGGGTGGTGTTTGTCGTCTTAGTGGCATTACCACAATCCAGGTGGATTCATCATTGTGAGGCCCCATTATCTTCTTGGAGACCTCAAAGGTCACTGTCAGGAATGGTCATGGTTCACTGCAGAAAATGTAAACATTTTAAATGTACCTTTTTTCAGCACAGTGTGCTCATCTCCTACTTCCTTTGCTTCTGGCTGGTGACTCCAATCTTCTTCCCAGTGTTCTCTCCATCTGCCTCTCCCTCCTAACCTCTTTCTGCCTAGCTATTGGACAGTTGGCTCTTTATTAAACCAAGGAGAGCAAAACACTTTCACAGTGTACAAAAGGATTATTCCACAGCAAGTTAGTTTAGATTGAATGGCCAAGCTGTTTGATGAACTATCACCTCTCCTATTCAGGAAGTCTTTCCTGTTCAAATCTAATCTTTATCAATCTTGATGGTATCCATAGCTTTTCTTATCCCGTGGAAACAAAAGCACAACCTCTTTACTAATGTAACACATATCCTGGTTTCCATTCCAAGGTCAACACATATTTAAAATATATAGGCTGATTTAAAGTTAATAAAGCACTGTATAATCTATCTCTGGGGATCTTTATTACCCCTTTCTGTTTATTAAGCATCTCTTAAAGTGCAATTAGATATTTCTTTTTTTCCCATTTTTTTCACATGCATGGCATACAATTAGATATTTCTAAAACTATGTGTCCTACAGGATTGTGTGGTACACCTGTAATATGCTTTGTGTTGTAATATGCAAAAAAAACTGTTTAATTTTACTAGAGACATATGCTGGAGCATTGTCAGTCTTAATTTGTACAGGTATCCCCATAATGGCCATAATTTCTAATAAATGCATAATTGCAGAATCAGCCTTTTCAGAACTCAAAGCACTTTCCCATTGAAATCCTGAATATGTATCTATGGTATGGTGCACATTCTTTAATTTTCCAAACTCTGCAAAATGAAACTTTGTCAAATTCCACTTCTTTGAGTACCTTTTGGGTTACTATCTGCAGGTAATGGAGTTTGATTATACAGAGAGTAGTAGGACATGTCCTTATAATTTCCTTGGCGTGTTGCTAAGTGATAGAAAAATCTTCCTTCAAACCTTTGCCATTAACATGGTGTTTCTTATGAAATTCTGAGGCTTCTAGAACATTTCCTACCAATAGCTGATCAATTTCATCATTATCTGTGCTAGAGGGCCTGGTAGACCTGTATGGGATCTGATATGTGTTGTATACAAGGGATGATTTCTATTTTTGATTAGTTTTTGTAATTGAATAAATAACAAAGTTAACTCTCAATCATCTGGAATAAGTTCAGCAGTTTCAATATGTAAAACAACTCTTTCTGCATAATGAGAGTCAGTAAATATATTAAAAGGTTCTGGAAAATCTAATAATACCAGGAGAATAGCATATACTTATGATTTCTAAACTGAATCATAAGGGATTTGAACCACTTTACCTATTTTTCTTGACTTATAACTTGCCTTTCCTGATTTATTTGCATCAGTATAAAATGTAGGGTCCCCAGAAATTGGTGTTTTCTTTATTATATGGGGGAGAATACAATTAGTTCTCTTTATATACTGTTTTGGCATATTTGTGTAAATGGACATTTCCTGTCCTGACCACCTGTTCCCAAATACACGGCAGCCACTTCCCAAATTACCACAAAGAGGCTTATATAATTATAAATGCATACAGATAGCTCAGGCTTGGTACAAACTAGCTCTTACAACTTAAATTAACCCACTTCTATTAATCTATATATTGTCACGTGGCTTGTGGCTTGTTAGCTCATTTATTGTACATCCTGCTTGCTTGGCAGCTGGCTAACATCTCTCCTGACTCCACCCCCTTTCTTCCCATCATTCTCAGTTTGGCTTTCCTGCCTAACTTCCTGCCCAGCTACTGGCCTGTCAGCTTTTTATTAACCAATGAAAGTGATACATATTTATAGTATAGAAAAGGAGTGTTCCACAGCATATTTGTTGCTAATCTCTCCCAAAAAATTACTACAAGCTCTTTGCCAATGTTCATTTTCTGCCCATAATTAGGCAATTTCAGCATTACTAAAAGGTACCACAATTTCTACTGGGTCTGCTCCCGTGAATTGATGAAGTCTCAATTTTCTTTTCAAAATCAATTCAGAAACCTTCTCTATATAGGTCTTTAATTTTTTACTCTGTTTGTATGGTAAAAATACCCATTTGAAGATATTATCCTCTCTCTGCATAAGAATTTCTGTGGGAGAATGAATAGAAGGCAAAACAATCAGAATACAATCAACTTTGGATCCAAGCAATCTGGATGTGCATCTTTTCTACCACAGCCAATTCTTTCTTAGCCTCAGGTGATAACTTTCTTGGACTTCTTAAGTCCTTATCACCTTGTAAGGTTTGAAATAAATTACTTAGATCTTGAGTTATTAATCCAATTGTGGGCTGTAGCCAGTTAATATCCCCCACCAAGTTTTGAAAATCATTAAGGGTTTATAATTGATCCCTCCCGATTTGTACTTTCTGTGGTTGAATATTTTGTAAATTTATCTTGTATCCTAGGTAATTAATAGAACCTCCTCTGTATATATATATATATATATATATATATATATATATATATTTTGGTTTTTCGAGACAGGGTTTCTCTGTGTAGCTTTGTGCCTTTCCTGGAACTCACTTGGTAGCCCAGGCTGGCCTCGAACTCACAGAGATCCGCCTGCCTCTGCCTCCCGAGTGCTGGGATTAAAGGCGTGCGCCACCACCGCCCGGCTTCCTCTGTATATTTTTTTCAGGAGCATATTGTAATCCCCAACAAAGCAAAATTCTCTTTACTTCATCAAACATGTTTTCTAAGGTTTCTGCATCTGAATCAGCTAGTAAGATGTTATCCATATAATGATAAATTATATATTGAGGAAAATGGTTACAAATTATTTCTAATGGCTGTTGTACAAAATATTGACATAAGGTGAGGCTGTTCAACATCCCCGTGAGAGAATTTTCCAATGGCACCTTTTAACAGGCTGGGAATCATTATAAATAGGCACTGTGAAGGCAAATTTTTATCTATCCTATTCTTGTAAAGGTGTAATAAAAAAGCAATATTTTATATCAATCACTATAATAGACCATTCTTTAGGTAATAAAGAAGGCAAGGGAGTTCCATGCTGAAAAGAGCCCATTAGCTGGATCACCTTATTTACAGCTTTCAGATCTGTTACCATTCTCCATTTTTGAGATTTCTTTTTAATAACAAATACAGGAGTATTCCAAGGACAGGTCAATGCTTCAATATGTTGAACATTTAGCTGCTCCTGTACCAGCAGTTCCAGTGCCTGTAATTTTTCTGAGGTCAAAGATCATTGTTCCACCCACACAGGTTTGTCAGTTATCCATTTTAAAGGTAGGGCTGTTTGTACCTTTGAAAGACCAACAGATGTTGTGCCCTGTTTATGTACAATTTGAACAGTCTGTGTCTGTTCTTGATAATACCTTTTAATATTTCCCTCAGAAGCATTTTTTATTTTAAAGTTTGTGTCTGAGATTGGAAGAATGTTAATCTGTGTTTTCCATTGCTGTAACAATTCACATCCCCATAAATTCATTTCTATGCTAGCCACATATTGCCTTAATTTCCCTATCTGTCCTTCTGGCCCTATACACTCGACCCACCTTGTATGTACTTTGTTTTACCTGAGATAAAGTTCCAGTCCCTAAAAGCTGACTATTTACCTCCTGAAGAGGGCAATCTGGATGCCAAGATTTTGATGACATTATTGTTACATCTGCTCCTGTGTCTATCAAACCTTCAATTACAATGCCATTTGTTAGTATTTTTTAGCTTTGATCTTTGATCATTTATAGAAGTTTGCCTAAATACTTGTTTTCTGGTCTCTACTAAACTTTTTGTTGTATCTATAGAAGTTGTCCTGTCTTTAGTCACATCCAGAGCAATGTGGTTTTTAACAACAGGTATTAGGTTTGTTAATTGCTCTGTGGATGAGTTTCTCCAATGTTGACAGAGAATAATTGAACCAAATTTGATACCAGGGACTTCAGGAGACCCCTTAAGGCATTTCCCAATGTCAAAGAGTTATCTAGCTTGTCCCTTGTTGATCTGCATTCATTAGTCCAATGCCAGTCTTTGCCACACCTTCTACATACTCCAGAAGGCTGTGCTCTTCTATTTGAATTATCTCTAGGAAAAAACATTGTTTCTAGAAGTGCCTTGCATATAATCCCTTTTCAGATGACCTTGCATACCACAATTACAACATCTGACATTTTGATTTTTCTTAAAATTTTTAGAAATCTCCCATCCAAGTATCATCTTAAACATGAGATCTAATATCAGCTGTATTTCTAATCCATTCATCTATTGGTGCTGATTTGCCCTTAAAGGCCTAATCACTCTTTTGCATTCAGAATTAGCATTTCAAAAGTCAAAGATTTAATTAATATTCATCTGACTTCCGGATCTGATACTATTCTATTTACAGAATAGTCAATCTTTGCAAAAAATCAGTGAAGGCTTCTTTTGGGCCTTGTATAATGTAGCATGAATTCTAATTGGTCTTAACAATAAAAACCCAGAGTCAGATATCGAGGGTGAAAGCTGAAAGATCAGTGAAGTAAAGGAGCCAGCCACTAGGGAGACTTCTTACCTCTACCGAATTCTCAGACAGAAAAGAGGCTGAGCTCCTGTCTCCTCCCAATGTATATTACTGTCTCCACCTCCCTAGTGCTAAGATTAAAGACATGAGCTTCCCATGTGCTGAGATCAAAGGCATGATCCTCTCTAGTGCTGGGATTAAAGGCGTGAACCTCCACCACCTGGCTCTGTTTCTCTTTTAGACTGGATCAATCTTGTGTAGCCCAGGGTGGCCTTGAACTACTGATCTTCCTGCTTCCTCCTCCTAAGTGCTGGGATTAAAGGTGTGTGCCACTACTGCCTGGCCTCTATGGTTAATTAGTGGCTAGCTCCGCACTCTGATCTCCAGGCAAACTTTATTTGTTAGAGCACAAACATAATATCATCACATTATAATTTTAGTAAATGACTATGACCTCTTTCCTGATTTTTTTTTCAAACTTCCCCAGCATTCAAAGCTGCTAAATGCCATAGGGTCAATGTGGGATCATCAAATCCAAATTGTCTCTTCAAATCAGCATATTGGCCTTCGCTGAGGAAATGATCTTGGGAAATATCAATACCTCTATCCCTATTTCATTGTTCAGTGGCCCTAGTTTCCTTTTTCCACCATGTTCTCCATTGTAACTAAGGACCAGTTTCCAATATTGCTGTAGCTAAATCTTTCCAGTCTTGGGGGATAACTCTGTTTTGAGTCGCCCATGAATTTTACATCTGCTTCACATAGGGTGAATGCATACCATATGAAATGACCACTTCCTTAAATCACCTCAAATCTAATATTTCTATAGGATTCCATTTAACTTCTATATAATCTTGGGGGTGCCTATCATCTGCTGATCATTTTTGTATAGTAACTGGATAAAATAAGTTTGCTTTTCTAATAACCTTGGGCCACCCCTCTTCAGTTTCATCATGCAGTGGTGCAGTAGGTTCTGGTCTAAATTCCTCTGTGTTTGAGTATTTTTCTTACTTTCATTAGTAGGTCTTTCAAAGCTTGTATCTTAGCAATAGTAAGTCTTTCTAAGGCTTGTATCTTATCAGTCAACTTTTCATATTTGGTACAACTATCAAATCACTTTTTTGTTGTTGTTTTGGTTTTTTGTTTTGTTTTGTTTTGTTTTGGTGTTGATTTTTCAAGACAAGTTTTCTCTTTGTAGCCTTGGCTGTCCTGAAACTCACTTTGTAGACCAGGCTGTCCTCAAACTAAGAGATCCATCTGCCTCTGCCACCTAAGTGCTGGGATTAAAGGCGTGCACCACCACACCCAGCTCCAAACCACTTGTTGAAGGATAAATTATGAATTACCGAACTGATAGTAGTTATAATTGACAATATGTCAATACCAGCTAAGTCATTTATCCCTTCATTTACTTTTTCCCTTTTCAAATTATCCATAGTTGCACCATACATGTTCCTAACACCCTGTGTTGTGATATTTCCCATTCTTAATGTGGGAAAGACTTTTCTTTTTTAATATAACCTAACTCTTTCATTAAGAATTTCCCATGTGGTTCACCCAATCTGCTGACTTTTCAGTCTGTCCATATCAGTGGTGAGTGTGAAGGCAGCTATGGGTGACACAAGGGGGCACAGTTGCAGAGGGGTACCCAGGCAGCTGGGCTGGCTTGGTGGGCACTGAGGGTGAGGGTGGCAGGGGTGCAGCAGGCAAGGGCACAGCGGGAGCCAAGGGCGTGGCAGGTGCCAGAGCCGCTGGCTGACAGAGCCTGTGCTGGGTATCTGTGGCTACAGCTGCAATGTCTGCAGAATCATGTGGCAATGGAGTGCCCTGCGTGCACATGTGGAGTATTAGCAGCAGCAGAAGCCTGAGCAGGCTCTGTAGTTGGGTGCGTGTGGCTTTGGCCCAGGAAGTGGATGCAGGGGAACCACAGCTTGAGAAGCCTGGGACCCGTGGTGAGGGTGTGGTTGGGGGCAGTGGTGGGAAAAGCTGCCCAAGGAGCCCAAGGGGTGGCTGCAGCAGTGTGTGTGTGTGTGTGTGTGTGTGTGTGTGTGTGTGTGTGTGTGTGTGTGTGAGAGAGAGAGAGAGAGAGAGAGAGAGAGAGAGAGAGAGAGAGAGAGGTGGCTTCAGAAGCATCCACGTGATGTCATGTCACGTATTGGGCATCAAATGTTTTTATCTAAGTTGTTCTATTAACAATAAAGACTCGGGAGTTAGATATTGGGGTGAAAACCTGATAGATCAAAGAAGCAGCGGAGGAGCTACCATAGGGGCCTGGTTTATGAAGTTTCAGAGGGAAGTTTGAGAGTCCCTCAATGATTCTATCAGGGTCATTTGCTATTTTGACTTGAGAACCCATGGTTCTGATCAGTTGGGATTGAAGAATCAGTTGTGATTAACAAGATGGCAGAATCACTGAACGCAAACCTTTGCTTTTCTGGGACAGTTGATGCTGGTCAGCTGGGGCTGAGATCAGTGGCGATTAAGAAGAGATCAGCATCATTGAGGCAAAGGCTTCTGAGACGTGTTTCCTCAGAGTCAGCACATGCAAGCTGTGTTCAGAAGGGGCCAAGGTTGTACCTTGTGCTGGCAGCCAAACGTGGTCATATGTAAGAGTCTCCCAGATGGTACTATTTTTGAAGGCACAATGGGGTCATGGAGAGCCCCTGAGGCTTGCCACTGTGAGAGCCCAGGATAGTCCATTGGTGGAAAGTGCAGCCCGGTTGCAGCAGAAGACTCTAGCATTTTGGAGATGCCAGTACCATGAACAGCAGTAGCTGTGGAATGGAACCAACCTGAGCCTAGGAGACAAGCTGTGCATGCTCCAGAGGGCCAGAGTAGTGACCCAGGCCCTTTGGAGGAACCCAGAAAATCATGAATGAATCCCAGATATTGGATATTTAATGAATTACATTGTTGGAGTTTAGTTTGATCTGATTGTGACTGTGTCCTGGTTCTTCCTTTTTGAAATAAGAAAATATTTAACTTAATTGTTTTTTATTTTATAGGAGCCCACAGTTGAGAGACTTTTGATTTTAAAAGAGAGTTTGGATTTTAAGAGTATAGAGTCTGAATTAAAAGATATATTTAGACTTATTTTTATTATTTGATGTGTATGAGTGTTTTGCCTGCATGCACATCTGTGCACCACACATGTCACATGTGTGTCTGTGCCTGAGGAGGTGTGAGCCTCCATGAGGGTGCTGGAAATCAAACAAGTGCTCTTTTTTTTCTTTCCTTTTATTAAAAATGGATTTTTCCCCATTTTTTGGCTTTTCAAGACAGGGTTTGTCTGTGTATCCCTGGCTGTCCTGGAACTCACAATGTAGACCAGGCTGGCCTTGAACTCAGAGATTTGCCTGCCTCTGCCCCCTGAGTGCTGGGACTAAGTCGTATACCACCACCACCTGAGAAAAAAATTGATTTTTTTTAACAAAATAAAATATGATAAAACAAAAACTATCAGATCAAAGTTGGACAAGGCACACCAACAGAAGGAAAAGAACTCCAAGAGAAGGTACACAAATCAGAGACCCACTCATCCACACACTTAGGAGTCTTACAAAAATATTAAACTAAAAGCTATATGCAGAAGACCTGTGTGGGCCCTGTGCTTGCTGCTTCAGTGTCTGTGAGTTCATATGAGCTCTGCTCAGTTGACTTAGAGGACCTTGCTCTCCCGGTGTCCTCCATCCCCTCTGGGTCTCACACTCCTTCTGCCTCCTCTTCGGTGGGGTTCCTTTAGCTGTGAGGGGAGGATCTGATGAAGGCATATCATTTAGAGCTGCATGTTCCAAGGTCTCTCTGTCTGTGTAATGTCTGGTGGTGGATCTCTGTACTTGTTCCCATCTGCTGCAGGATGAAGCCTCCCTCATGATGGCTGACTAAGGCACTGATCTATGAGTGTAGCAGATATCATTAGTAGTAATTTTATTGTTACTCCTTTTCTTTTTAGACCAGCAGTATTTGATTTTATCCTAGGTCTCTGGTTCTTAGTCACCCAAGCAGTGTCCTGTATGAGCTCCATATCACGGAGTGAGTGGGCCTTAAGTCAAATCAGACAAGGCTTGGTCACTCCCACAAGTTCTGTGCCACCATTCCACTAGCATATTTTACAGACCGGACAGATTTTAGATCAAAGGTTTTGTGGCTGGGTTGGTGTTTACCTTTCTCTTTTGGTAGCCTGTAGAGTGCCTTCCCATACCAAAGACACTAGCACATGAGGGTGAAGGCGCTATGGGGGCACCAGCTTGACTTCTCCATGTTCAGTGAGTTGTGTGGGTGTCACAAAGAGTGCTCTTAACCACTGAGCAAACTCTACAGCCCTGAGATGGAATTTTTTAGGTGTTTGAATTTGTAAGACTGTGGGACTTTTTTAAGTTTGTAAAATGTTTTATATTGTGATGTTGATATTAATGTGTAATCCTGAGGATAAAAAAGCAGGGGAAGGTTGTGCTTTACAGTGATGTGTTTGTGTGTCATGCTGACAGTGGGTCAATTATGCTGGGTAATTTTATGTCAACTCAACACACGATAAAGTCATCTGAGAGTAGAGAACTTCAATTAAGAAAATGCTTCCATAAGATTGGGATGTAGGCAAGCCTGTCGGGCATTTTCTTAATTAGTGATTGATGAGGGAGGGCCCAGCCCATTGTGGATGGTGCCATTCCTGGGCTGGTAGTCCTGGGTTCTATAAGAAAGCAGGCTGAGCAAGCAATAAAGAACAAGCCTGTCAGCAGCCTCTGCAATCAGCTCCTGCCTCCAGGTTCCTGTTCTGTTTGAGTACCTGTCCTGACTTCTTTTGATGATGAACAGTGATATGTAAGTGTAAGCCAAATAAACCCTTTCCTCTCCAAGTTGCTTTGGTCATGTTTTTTCATCACAGCAGTAACTAAGCCACAACAATCTTATTGTTTTATATGTATAGACATTCCACATCCACATATGTCTGTACACCACTTGTGTGCCTGGTGCCCACAGAGGCCAGAAAAGGATTCAGACCCCCTGGAATTGGAGTGACAAATGGTTGTGAGCCACCAGGTAGATGCTGGGAATCAAACCTGGGTTTTCTGCAAGAACCTGCAGTGCTCCTAAGAGTTAAAAAATCTCTCCAGGCTCTTGGGAAATGCTTTATAGCCAAATCACAACAGAAGTCTTCCTAAGCAGCCAACAGCTCTTGGCTATCTCTTTGATCCAAGAACAAGGTGATAAACAGATAGGAAGTTTGATCTCATGAGTAGGGTTTTTCACATTGAGTGTGAAGGTACACATTTATAATCCCAGCACTTGGGAGGCAGAGGCAGAATTGATGTGAATTTGAGGCCAGCATGGCCTACATAGTGAGTTTTAGGTCATCCTAGGCTACAGAGTGAGATCCTGTCTTAAAAAACAGAAACAAAAGCCTAGAGAGATGGCTCATCCACTAAGAATTTCTGTTGCTCTTTCAGAGGACCAGAATTTAGTCCCAGCATCCAAGTCCATCAGCACACAAATCCTCATGTAACTCCAGCTCCAGAGGATCCAACACCCTTTTCAGGTCTTGGTGGGTGACACAGGCCTTTCTTTGGACTGTCAGCTCCAGAATTATAACATGGAAACTTTTTTTTTTATTAATTATGAAAGCTTGGCCTTAGCTTAGGCTTGTTCCCAACTAGCCTTAAAACTTAAATTAACCCATTTATATTAATCTGCATTCAGCTATATGGCTTGTTATCTCTCCTCAGCACCAAATAACCAACTTCTTTCTTCTCTAGTTGGTGAAACCCCTGCCTCTCAGATTCATCCCAGAGTTCCTCTCTCTCCCCAGAAGTCCCGCCTATTCTCTCCTGCCTAGCTATTGGACATTCAGCTCATTATTAAACCAATCAGAAGGTGCCTTAGGCACATGAGGTAAAACAGACACTGTTGTGTGATATTTTGTTTGTGTTCCGACAAGCAAAACTTGCTTGGAGTCAGAGGGCATTGCTAGCCACTAGTTAACCATAGAGGTCTGGAAGTCTGTACATGGGAGACAGGAAGTGATAAAGCAGGGCAGAGAGAGGATCTAGGCCCTTTTTGGACAGAGGAGTGGTAAAGGTAGGAAGCAACTGGCAGCGGCTCCCCTGCTTCTCTGATCTTTCAGGTTTTTACCCTGATATTTGACTCCTGATTTTTATTGATAAGATTAATTAGATTTACGCTTCATCTGATGCCCAACATGGGGCTTCTTTTGTTGGTGTTTGTTTGTTTGTTTTTTCAAGACAGGGTTTCATACATTTTCACAGTGTATAAAAAGATTATCCTGGAACAGGTGGGTATCCGTTCACATGTGACATACATATATGTGCACATAAATAAGTCTTAAAAATAGAGTAGGATTTGCCAAATGCTAGATTTCGCTATAGGAGAGCTAGGTAGGGACCCATACTGAAGGCCACACCACAGATGGTCTTTTTCAGGGGCAATAAAAATATTTGCCCCAATTATTTATGCCTAGGGTTGGGGCATGGTGCTATGGGGCCCAGTGTTTGCTGGAAATCCACTTTCTTCTGGGGAGTAACACAACAAACAACCTAGTCAGCATGTAGTCAAGTTTGGAGATGAAACAGAGTCAGATGCAAGGTCCTGTCTTGTTTGCAAGATTTGAGATGGCTCCAGGATGATGCACAGGAAGGAAAGTCACCAGGGAGCAGAAACAAAAAGCTTTCCTCAGTAGAGTGGGGAGGCTGTGTGGTTTATGCTGAGCTTTTTTTTTGGGGGGGGGG